>JAQJVL010004060.1:0-22500 GCA_035578905.1 Stictocephala bisonia
AACATGGCTAGGACATACACTGAAAATTTGTTTACTGAGGCAGTTATTGAGGAATGGTGGAAGGGAAGATGGAGAAGAAGAAGAGATTACCTGAGGATTAGATATAAAGAATGGAAAAGGAAACTGAACACAAAAGGAGGCAGCACAAGTCAACATGAAAACATATTTCATGAAAACCTCCACGAGGCAGAAATAACCAGTCGTAATAAGTTTTGTTTTTTTTCCATCAACCAATGTAACAAATAAAAATAAAACTTATAGGTGGGGTATTACATTGAGAATTACATACATTCAGGGTTTGTATGAACAAACAAGCACTAGTACATGTCCAAAATTTGAGAAAATGTTTTCAGTACACATCATTCTAATTAATAGAAAACGACACAAATACCACGCAACGAAAAAGATGAATATCGAAAAAGGTCATAGAGGGAAATGCATGAACACAATTTTTTGACTTCGTAACTTTGTTTGGACTAAGTTAGGAGTCCCCTCTCGTACCTTTGAGCCGGCGGGAGGGGAGACTCTGAAGGTCCCATTTTTGTTTTTCCACGTAATATCTCAGGAAACTATGCATTCTAGCGACATAACTATTCGGTAACAAAATGAAAACTTAATATAATTTTTGCTACAAGTTTTATAAATGGAAAAAATTTTAGATATCTTGCATAGTTTTTTCTAGATATCAGCTCTTGAAAGTCTGTAATTTTGGAAAAAAACGTTGCCCATCACATGAATATTGCTATTTTTTACCGGATAATTGTTTCAAACGATGCCCCAAAAAACAAATTTTCCGGCCAATATGGTCCCGATAAAGAATAAATCCCATCAATAATATAAATCCAAGTTCGATATGAGAAGAAAATTGTTCATTTTGGAGAGTTTCAAAGTGAAAAACTAAGCAAGAGTCAAGACAAAGGGAAGGTGCAACCATCCGCATCCTTGACCTTCCATGAAGTATGTTTGTATAAAGCTGATGCGAATAAGACATTAATTTCCATCAAGCCTGTTGGTGGTAGATATGGGATTCCCTTCTTCCGTCCTACCCAAGATCTATTCAACAACATGTTTCAAGGAACGTTCTGGCTTTTTTGGCGACCGCCCTTTACTGGGATGTGGACACAACATCTTTCGTATTTCGAAAAAGTAAAGGTTGCATTTGCGAAGTTGTATCTGAAGTCGCCAGAGGTCCAAAAGCACTGTCTACAGACCCTTCCTCCACCACCGCTCGTCAGGTACATGATGAACTTGTATCTTGAGCTGGTGTGGGGCTTCCAGCAAAAGAGGTCTCCCTCCAATGCCTAACAGGTTAACGCTCATTCTTGAAATCGAGGACACCAACAAGCCTCATATTCTTGTCTTCCCTCCAATCGAGGGAGCAGTATAACAGCATTCCCTCCGAACATTCCACCAAGTTCAACTGAGTGGCTGGAAATGAACTGCCTCCTCAACGTATGAGGACAACTGCCTGTCCCAAGTGTATAGTGAAATTAGCAGCTACACGGAGGACATCCCTGAAAATTATTTTCTGCCGATGCAAGAAACACTGTGCCTGCGCGAAGTGTGGCTGAAACAAAGCAGTCCTAAAGTTCCATAGCATTCCCAATTTACTGAGGAACTGCCTGAATGGGAACTGCAAGGAACTGCCTCAATTGACTCGGAAGATGAAGAAGAACAGGAGGATTCTCTACCGTTTTCCTACAGGCGTCCGAATGGAAGAAGAATTAATAATGCTATAAAAAAGTCAAAAACGAAGACGAGGATGAAGGCCCTTTCCAACCCAAGAGAGCAAAAATTGACTCCAATGTTTATATAACAGTTGTAATGTACGCTCAATGTTTTATGTTAGCTAATATCACGTTTTCTAAAGGAAATCAATTTTGTTTTCAGGTTAATTATTAAGATTTATAAAACCATCAAAGATAATCATAGTACCATATTTTTCCAATATAATAGTATAGCTGATTTTTTATTAAGTGTGAGTAATCCTGGTCAAAAGGACCACAACTGTAATATTCTAAAATGAGAACTGTCCCAGTACTCACTATAGTACATATTGGAGCATATTTCGGCCAATTCGTTGAGTGGTGAGAAATCAAATGATCTCATTAGTCAACAGTTGTCCTAGAACTTCCATATTTCAACGCTCAATATCGAAATTTCCTCGTAAAATCTTAAGGAAAACAGTAAATGAAAAGTAATATATATTATATGATGAAGAATTTAATTCTCTACACACCCTATGGCCAGGATATTGTTTTTTGGGTGCATCGTTGAAGAGTAATCCTCCGGTAAAAATAGCAAAATAATTGAGACAAAAAGGGTTTTTTTTCAAAATTACAGAAACTTTTAAGAGCTGATATCTCGATAACTATGCAATATATCGAAAAACATTTCATTATTAAACTTGTAGCAAATGTATTAAAGGTTTCAATTTGTACTGAATATTATGTCCGCTACGATGCATAGATTTTCCGAGAAATATAGCGAAAAAACTCAAAAATGGACCTTCACACTCCCCCCTCCCTTCCGGCCCTGGCATACGAAAGAGGAGACTCTAACTAGTCCAAACAAAAGTTACGAAGTCAACCAAAAATTGTGTTTCCATGCATTTCCCTCTATACCTTTTCATGAGTATTCTTTGCCTGGACATAAAGGCTTACACTGTTTATTACAACAGTGTTTTAAATCCAGTGTTTATATTATATTTTAGGATATTTAAATTAATTAATTAATTAAAAAACATCTGGTAAAGGGAACTTATTATATTTATCAAAAGTTCAGTAGAGATGATTAAATGTTAAAAAGCAAGTCGTAGATGGTGACAAAGAGATTTTTAAACAACAAGAAAAATTCATGGCTGCATGATCAATCTTATTCAGTGAAGCTCCACCTTGGAGAGGATGATCTGGGCTTCAAAATTACTGTAGATTAACTGCAGTAGAATTTGAGGACCTTTTAAATAAGTGTGGGCCCTAGTAATTTCCTTGACCCCCTTCCCCTAAGATACAAGAGTATGACCAATTGGTAGTAACAATAAAATGTTTGGCCACTGATAATTATTTTGCATAATGTATCTGCATCCAATACCTACAAGTGCAATATGCAACATTGTAAGTGTTTGTGAAGCTTTGGTGAAGACGGTTTCAAAAGAAGTTAAGATTTAAACTTTAACTGTAAAATTATATAATCACTTTATATTTATCCAACAAGAATTTGCTTTTTAGAATCATTAAACAAAAGCATTCATTGCCAGTACCTTTTTTATTATTATTATCTTTATAGAAAACAATCGTAGATTGAAATAAACACGCGAAAACAATGCCAAATGTTAACCTAATTTTGTATAAAGAAATTAATTCACTATATAACCCCTGAGACCCATCCCCCCCACCAAAGCTGGAAAGCGTGCCAACTGGGGGATGGCTCAAAACAAATCGAGCGATGGATCACGGGTGGCAGTTGGAGGGTCAAAATAACACTCGGCAGCTGAGCAAAAACTAATTTTATTTGCCAAATAAACATTAACTGGCTGGCATAGGGCCACAATAGAAACAGGCAGAAGGCCACAATATAAAATCTGCAATTAAATAAATAACAATAAACACAAAATTTAACAATATAACGACAAAAGCTACCAAAACACTTAACGCTACAAATACCAAAACTACAATTAACAAAACTGTATGGCCCTATCTGCAGTTTTGGCCTGAGACACCCAAAACGTAAGACAAATTATTAAAGAAACAAATAAAAGTGAAAAGAAAATTTATAAAAATTTTGAGAACCCCCATTAAGCCGGCAATTTGGCCACACATCCTTTTGATTCCACCGAGGCCAGGGAGTAAGCCGGATTCCCTGGGCAGCTCCGAATAGAAGTAACTAAAAGCACAATAATCCCCTTTTGGTGAAAGTTTAAAAATTAAACAATTTAAAAGAAAATATAACACGGTACCGTTCGAGTAAAAATTCACTTCCAAACACCCCTAATACACGTAACCCAAAAAAAATAAATAACAATAACTAGGCCTAAACATATGAATAAATAATAACATGATTTAACAATGGGGACCTAACAAATATAAAAATCTAAACAAATATAACAATAAAATAACCTAATTAAACTAAATAACAATAAATATAAATAAATAAATATTAACATCAACAAAATCTTTGTGTATTTTAAAAAGGTTTTTCTCTTTAATAAAAAATATATAAGTCCCCAATGGCTGTGGTAATAAAATCACTGTCCAAGTTTAGCAGTTTAGGCCCTAGGCCACATAAAGTTCCCACAAACATGTTTTTTTTCTTCTTTCTTCTTTTTATATCAGCAACCCCCAGCTCAGCCGCCGGGAAAATAAGAAAGAAAGCACTGACCTGAGGACAGAAGACTTATACCCAAAGATGTAGCTGGGGCAGAAGGGTCACCAATGGCCTCTATACATGGTCCTCAGGCCAGGCTGGCAGCGCAGATGGTAGAAAATCCCCGGACGGCAGGCCGAGGGTAGAAGCGTCCTACTCGAGGACCCTGGAGTTTTAGGTGATTTAGCCTCGCATCTTGTGACTAACGGCTGCTGCAAACCAACTCGAACTGCTAGAACAATCTAGACGGCCAACCTGACAACCCGAGCTGGAACACGGAACGAAACGGATCTAAGCCAACGGCCACCAACTACGCGAAACGCAAGGCAAAAGCGAATCTCAGGCAGCCTGGCAGACAACGACGAAAAAACGAAACTGTACCGGTCCAAGACCCGGTACAACCTCCCTCTGCAAACCTCAACACACCCAGGCAGGGGAGAACACTCGGTACCTCAGGGAACCAAGAGAAGACGAAGACCTCCGAAGAGTGGTGCTCCTAGGACGTCCAAGAGAAACTAAGAGGGGAAACCCCTCGAACAGGGAGCAACCTACCCTGACTGTCGGGCCCGACAAGAAAAAAGAGAGAAAGAAGACTCTCTCAGAACAGCCACCTAGGGCGCAGAGGTGATCAATCTCTTTGCCCCAAGAAACCCCCAGGAACACCAACTCCTGGACCAACCGTTCCCCGGAAAGCCTTAAGCTGGGACACATGGGCTTTCCTAAACACCCTGCCTGACTGGGGATCAACCAGCAGAGCAGTCACCGGTGACAAAAACCTGTCGATGCGGTGGGGACCAGACCACCGATAGCACAACTTTGCAGCTCTTCGTTCCGCGGCCGAACTGACCGGGTGAGCCTGACAAAGAACCAGATCTCCAACCTGAAAAGGGTTAGGAGTACGACCCTTATCATACCTCCTCCTCACTCTCTCTCTAGCACGTAGCAGGTTGCGCCGAGCAGCCCGCCACGTGGACACTACGTCAGTGGCACCTGGCGTAGGTAGAAGATCCTCTAGCCTCCACAAGTTGGACAAAGGGTTGTTAGGAGGGTAGCCATGTAGAATCTCGAAGGGAGTGGCATTGTGACTCTCATGCTTGGAAGAATTAAAAGCAAGCTGGAGCCAAGAGAGACTCTCATCCCAGGTGTTCTGCTTCTCAGCATGGAAGGTAATAAGGGCAGACCGAAGATTGCGGTTGAACCGCTCTGCATGAGAAGGCTGTGGGTAATAAGGAGAGGTAGTCACATGCCTGATACCATTGCCAAAACAGAACCTACGAAACTCATGGGAGGTAAACTGGCTACCGTTGTCGGACACAAGAGTGGAAGGCACACCAAAGTGCTGGAAGAGTTGGGACTGGAGAGCACAGATGGTGAGCTTAGCCGTGGCATTCCGAAGTGGGAAAAGCCAAACGAACTTCGAGAAAGCATCCACACAAACAAGTAGGTAGGAGCTACCTGACTTGCTACGGGGAAAAGGACCCACGTAGTCGATGAACACCTTCTCAAAAGGACGCTCGGCCACCTCAGAAGATAACAACCCTAACCTTGCATTCTGACTAGGCTTGCTGAGAGAGCACAGGTGACAAGCCCGCACTCTGCCAGCAACATTCCGGTCCATGCCCTTCCAGATGAAGTACCTACGAATCTTAGCGATGGTCTTATGAATGCCAAGATGACCGCCCACTAGAGAAGAGTGATAATATTGAAAGACCATCGGTACTAGATGACTAGGCAGCACTACACGGGGTTCACCCCTCTGTCGAGGACGGCAACAGAGTACCCCTTTGGACAGAAAATAGGGAGGGTGGGCACCTCCCTCTTGAAGCTCACCTAAGATGACTGACAGCTCAGGATCTTTCTGCTGATGGGACAGTAGGTCGTCAAAAGCCAGAGGAAAATCCAGAAGAACAGCACCACACTGAGCAACAGCCTCAGTAGGTGGATCACTGGGTTCGTGGTACATGCGGGAAAGAGCATCCGCGATGACATTCTGGGTACCCCTAAGATGTTGAACTCGGAACTTAAAGGCAGAAATTTTGACCACCCAGCGACCAATTTTCCGGAGCTGTCGGGGATGGGCAAGAAGCCAAGACAGTGCCTGATTGTCCGTCTCCAGCAAGAACTCAGCGTGTTCCAAGAAACGCCGAAAACTTGTCCGTACCAAAGACAACCGCCAGACACTCTAACTCATAGATGGAAGAAGCTTTCCTGTTCCTGGTGAGACAACGTCCTCGAAGCAAAAGCGATGGGCTGCCTGACCCCATCAAACTCCTGAGAAAGAACAGCAGCAATGGCGGAGGAGGGAGGCATCAGTCTGAAGAATAAATTCTCTACTAAAATCAGGCATCCGCAGGACAGGAGGTTGCATTGATAGCCTCCTTGAGAGCATCAAAGGCAGTCTGCTGAGCTTGACCCCACACAAAAGGGACACCTTTCTTTCGCAGCTCGTTCAACGGGGCAGCCAAGCTCGGCCACGTTAGGGATGAAGCGACGGTAAAAAATTCACCATCCCCACTAAAACGGGCAATCCCCTTGGCATCTCTGGGAGGAGGGAAAATTCCCGAATGCCCTGGGTCCTCGCAGAGATCTATGCAGACGCCTCGAGAAGAGATAAGATAGACCCAGAAAAGAAATCTCAGGACGAGCAAAAGTGACTTTCTCTGGATTGAACGGTAATGGCCAGCTGATTTGAGGCGACTAGAAGAACTTCCTCCAGATGTTGCATGTGTTCCCCGAAAGTCTCACTGTAGACATGAAGATCGTCCAGGTAATTGAAAACAAACTTGAACTTCACATCAGTGGAAGATGGAATCAAGCAGACGAGTAAGAGTCCTTGGGCACCCACAGCAAGACCCATAGGTAACCCTAGTGAACTGGTAAAGATTCCAGGGAACACAGAAGCTAGTCATAGGCCGTGATTCCTTCTTCAATGGAATCTGATGGTAGGGCCTGGTTCAAATCGAAAACACTGAAAAACTTAGGCCTTACCGAACCAATCAAACGCAGAATGCAAATCAGGCAGAGGTACCGAGTCAATAGCGACCTTAGCGTTGAGCCTCCGATAATCCATCACAAGCCTAGACTTCCCATTAGGCTTGGGCACAAGAAAAGCTGGACTGGCATAAGCAGAACGAGACGGTTCAATCACACCTTGCTCAGAAGATCCTCAATCATAGCCACTCATAACCTCCATCTTTGGGGGAGCAAGATTTGTACGGATGACTTCTAACGGGCTGAGAATCGGTGAGGTGGATCTCATACTCCAGAAGAGAAGTGACCCCAAGCTCTGGCGTAAGCACATCAGGAAACCGCAAACACGAGCCTCCTAATGGCCTCCGCCCTGCCTCAGGGGGGAGATGACCCAACTGGATCCACCTGGGGTTGTTCGGCTCACAACCCACCTCTCTGACTGCAGGAAGGGCAGTCAGAATCACCTACTAGAGGCACCAAAACTCGCCGATTTAAACTCTGAAAAATATCTGGCGCTTCTGGAGGTCAAGCACCTATACCACTCTTAGAAATAAAGTCTGCCCCTAGGATACAAGAAACCGCCAGGTCTTGGCAACAAGAAAACCCACCTCCAGGAAAATCCTTCGATCTTAAAATGGAAAAAACGCCTTTAGAATTATAGGTAGAGGAGTTTGGGATGCCGTCCAGCAAGTATAGAAGAAGGCTCGTGTGCCTGACAAGTCCTAAGGCGTCAAGGGACTCAAAAAGAGAAAGGCTGATGATACTGCATGCCGAACCAGAATCAAGAAGGGCTCGACACACCGTACCACCAAAAGATACAAAAACGCCAGGACACACCGAGGTGACCGCCCTAAGTCCCAGGGAAGCCATGCCAGCAAGGCCCGAAAAATCCCCCGACACTCCTGCTATGGGCACGTGTCAAAGGCAAATGGCCACGGTCAGTCGCAACAACGCGGGGAGCTACTGTGGAGGCAACCCCCCGCGCCTGAGCGTTTCCCGCCCACGACCTCGAGCACGTGGACAGGTCACGTCGAATGTGACCAGGTTGGCCACAAGCAAAACACACAACAGGAGGCCGAGAACCACGACCCCCCACTGGCTGACTCACACCTACAGACATAGCTGGTCGACGGGTGGAAGAGCACGATGACTCTCAGAAATCCCTCCCTTGCTGGTCTGAGAACTGCACGCTGCGCGAAACAATGCACAGCTGATGCAGCTCCCGAAAAGTCGAAGGAACCCCAGCAAAAACCAATCTGCACCGTTCTTCGGGAGAAATGCCATCAGGATGACTACGAACGGTGTCAGCTTCAGAAGAGTGAGCGCAACGCTTGACGAGCTTCCCCTTGACTGAAAGAGACATAGGCTGCCAGAGACTCGCCCCTACCCTGCGACCGATTAAATCTTTCCATGACCATACCTCTCCTGAGTCGGTATGGGAGAAACGATGAAAGTAACTCTCGATGGAACGAGTCCACCGAGGCATCACTGGGCCAGACATAACTCAGCAACTCCCCAACGGGACCTCTACAATAAGGGAAAACCAGACGAAGCAAGTCCCCAGCCTGCATGCCGGGCATCTCACTAAGTCTGAGAAAAGGCACACCAGAACTTAAGAAGCTCCTCAGGATCCATCCATCGATCACAGGGAGATTCTGGATCATGGGCGTGAGAGGGTTAGCAGCTGTGGTAGCTCAGCTGCAGAAGAGCAGGTGAACCCAAAGAAGCAGTAGGAACGGCAGCTGGAGCCGAACCACAAGCAACCTCAACAGAAACGCATGCAGCTCAGAAGGAACCTCAGCACAGTGAGAGCCTGTGTCTCAGCCCTGCGGCCTCGACACATTAGGCGAAAGCGCGAAATTAGGCCGCTGACCCAGGACCCGTAGGAGTCAGTGGCACCCGGAGAGCGCCTTGAAAAATCTCCTCAAGCCTAGATACACTCTCCAAGATCCCACGCCCTATCACGACGGTTCCAACCCCGGCGCCCGGTTGGACCAGCCTTAAACGGCAAGCAGATGCCCCAAACGTGCAAGCGCAGGCCCTTCCACGACACCCTGGAGGTTTTCGCAACTGAGCAAGCCTCATAACTACCCCTTCCCGAAATCTTCCACCTTCCATTAACAAATCCCCTAACTCATCACCACTCATCCAGCAGGTCATAAACAATCCACCCCGCCGTACCCGCGGACAACTGCTCCCGCAGCAAACCTCCGGAGATTCAAAACATCCCCTTCCGAGTCACACACCGCGACCAAGTCCAAGTCGAAAATCAAGCTCCATCCTTGTCTAGGAGCGCAAACATACCTGCAGATAGGCCTTCTCTAACGCAACAATTCTCACCAAGTATACACAAAAAACGACAACTCCGGAGTCCCAAGACGAACTATAACACTCGAGACTACCGACCACTGCCGACCAATCCCACTCCACCGCATGCAACCACATTCAAACAACGTAACCAATGCGATTGCCAGTTTTTTTTTGTCTTTTGTTTTTTTAATACAAAAGTTAAATGATTTGATATTTGGTTTTTAAATTGTTTTTTCTTTTTAAATAATTATTTATATTGTTTTTTCTTTTTTTTTTTTTTGGTTTTTTTTATTTTTTTTTTTTAATTGTTTACGTAATACCAAGACACCTTGACGGTAAGGTTACGGCCAACCATTACCTACTAACAGGGAAACACCACACCGTCAACAACCGAAGAGAGATTTTTTTTTTTTTTTTTTTTTTTTTTTTTTATTTTTTTTTTAGTTTTTTTTTTTTTTTTAGGGCAACCACCCTACTGCGTAAGCCAATTGAGACCCATCCCACCCAAAGCTGGAAAGCGTGCCAACTGGGGGATTGCTCAAAACAAATCGAGCGCTGGGAGCACGGGTGGCAGTTGGAGGTCGAAATAACACTCGGCAGCTGAGCAAAACTGACTTTATTTTCAAATAATTCAATAAAACAAAAACGGCAGAAGGCCAAATATAAAATAGGCAGAAGGCCACAATATTAATTCGTAATTAAATAAATAACAAACACTAAAATTAACAAGATAATACACAATAATAACAAACGCTATAAATACCACAAACTCTACAAATACCAAAATTTAACAATTAATCCACTAACTGTATGGCCTATCTGCAGTTTAGCCTGAGACACCCAGAAACGTAAGAAAAATATTAAGCCCCAAATAAAAGTGAAAATTTAGAAAACTTTTGGATCACAACATTTAAACCGGCAATTTAGCCACGACATCCCTTGATTCCACCGGGCCAGGGAGTAAGCCGGAATCCCTGGGCAGCTCCGAATTAAAAGTTAAGCAATAGCACAATAATCCCCTTTTGGTGAGTTTAAAAAATTAAACAATTAAAAAGAAAATCTAACACGGTACCGTTCGAGTAAAAATGCACTTCAAGACATCTATAATACAATGAACAAAAAATATAAATAACAATCACTAGGCCTAAACATATAAATAAATAACATAACTTAACCATAGGGACCTAACAACTATAAAATCTAAAAAGATATAACAACAAATAAAACCTAATTAATTAATAACAAGGAATATAAACTAATTAAAAATAAATAACAATAAATATAAATAAAATAAATATTAACATCAAAAAAATCTTGGGTATTTTAAAAGCTTTTCCCTCTTTAATAAAAAATAATTAAGTCCCCATGGCTGTTTCATAATTCACTGTCCAGGTTTTTAGTTTTAGGCCTAGGCCACACCAAAAGTTCCGCAAACTTTTTTCTTCTTTTTTTTTATATATATTTTTTTTTTTTGTTTTTTTTTTATAAATCACCCCCAGCTCAGCCGCCGGGAAAAGATGGAAAGAACTGACCTGAGGACTGAAGACTTCTACCCCCAAAGATGTAGGGCGGGTAGCGGGCAACTCCAGGCTCCAACATGGTCCTCAGGCCAGGCTAGCAGTGGAGAATATCGAAGTTCCCCCGGACGGCGGGCTGAGGGCTGAAAGTCCCACTCAAGGACCCTGGAGTTACAGTGTCTCTCAGCCACGCATAGTTAAGTTGCTCGGCAGACAGCACAAGACTAACCTCCGCAGACCCACAGATACAGCTCGAACCATCTAGAAGGCTGGCCAAGCGGACCGAAGCTTCTGGAACACGGAACTTAACGGAACCGGGCCAACGACCACCAACTTACGCAAAATGCAGAGCCGTGAGCGAACTCAGGCAGCCTGGCAGACAACGACGAAAAAAAGCGAAAAATTGTACCGGTCAAAACGACCCGGTACAGCATAAATAAAATTATTATATTATTTTGAAATTATACTTAATTAGTATAGTTTGTTATCATAACTTTTCATTGTTTAAATATTTAACGGATAGCAAATCCAAAATACACCTAAAGCCATACAAACATCTAGAGTGTGAAAAATAGTCTTTTAGGCATACGGCATAGAAAACGAGAGTTGATTGTAAAAACATTTCAAATAGTCATCATTTCGTTAGCAAGGAACTGTGTTACGAGATGTGTTTAACAAGTAGCAAATCTAAATAAGCCATACAAACATTTTTATTAAAACATCTCGAATGTCAAAAATACTATCTTTTAAGCCTACTTCATACAGAATGAGAACATCTCGTTTAAAACATTTTGAATAATCATCATTTCGTTATTTTTATTTGGTACTTGGTGGAATTTCGATGGATTTAAATTAAACATTTTTAGTATTCCACAGTTTTTAATTTTTGATTAATGCATTTTCGCCAGTTCATTCATTGTTTCCATCATCTTCAGATCATAATAACCAAATTGTATAAAAGTATAAAACATATGTTAAAAAATATACAATTTGTAAATATTAAATAACATGATGGATAAGTAGTTAAAATTTAAAAACAAGGTTTTGAATTATTTAAGTTGTTTTCTAGTTCATTTCTAATTACAGGTAAAATTATATTATTAAAATTAAAGATGGCTGAGAAATACAGTCATCTTTTTTTAATGCCATAAATGCACTTTCAATTTTATTTCTCTTTTTCCATGATTTTTCTATATATATATATATATTATATATATATATATATATTTATATATATATATATATAATAAACGACTCTTCAAATTTTATATCATGCTTTTTATCAATAGCATGTTCAACTAATTTTGATTGTTCAGTATTTTCAGTTTTAAAATTATATATATATTCTTTTATTCTTGTTTTAACAGGTCTTGATGTTTGGCCTAAATACTTTTGTAAAAAGGCTACACAATAAAGTGCTTGACAGTAAAAAAATCAGACATTATGATTAGCTATGATGTGTGTAAGCTTTTTGCAAAAGTATAGAACGTGTGGCGAAGGTCCGGCTCGAACCCGCCGAGCTGTAGGAAGCTGGGAGGGAGACGGTGGAGGGCCCTGTATGCCTGCAGTCCTGAAACGTTCGCTACTGTCAGACTTTCCCACGCTAGGAGTCTTTCCCATGCTTGCTTCTAAAATAAGTTACGTTAATTGTTACCTACGGATGCACATTCAGTACGTTTCCAGACTGCGTGCGATATATTTGCTTGTGGTTTAGCGTGTTAAGAATTTTTACTCAAGTGTACGATAAATAATTATTTAGTTGGTTATATTTTTGTTTTTATATAACTACTGCAGTGTAATAAGTCATTTTGGGTGTTTTTTTTTTTTTTTGTGTCCCTTAAGTTTGTTAAGAGTCTGCAGAGTCTGTCGGCCATACTGGTTTTATTCTCATAAAAAACAAACGTTATTTTGAATCCATATTTTTATCATTACTTATTTACCAAAAATTGTGTATGAGGTGTCATTTAAAATGCTATCATATTGTTTAAAATGCTATCATTTAAATGCTTAAGGTGTTAAAAAACAAACTACATGAAAAAATTAACTACCAAGGAGGTTTAACAAGTTTAAAGGAAAATATTAGCTTCTTTAGGATTTTGGTGGAAGAAAATAGAAAATAAACCAATAGATTTTGATTGAAACGAGTGACATAAGGATGAAAAGAATAAACTATTAAGGAGTATCAAACAAGCAAGAGCAGAGAATGTCCCTATTGTATATATAGACGAATCATATATATTATCTTTCATATCACTGAAAAGGGATGGAGAGACGAAAGGTCGGGGGGTTTATAAACAAAATTAGCAAAGGTGACAGGGCAAAAATTTTCTTAGCAGGTGGTGAAAATGGGATTTATTCCTAAAGTTGTATAATCTGGAAAGCGGGGGACCAGTGAAGGAGACCACCACGACTAGATGAATCACACTAACTTAATGATTTGGACGAGGACTCAGCTCAATTCCCTAATCTACCATCGAAGTCATTGATAGTGATTGACAATGCCACCTATCTTTAACGTACAAATCAACAAGGCACCAAATTCAAATTAAAAAAAATCAGAAATGATGAGTGGTTAAAAGACAAAGGAGGTGCAGTTCAATCCAGCATCACTCAAGCCTGAATTGTAGGTTATAATTAAACGTTATAAGGAGAATTTTAAAAGGTTGCCTTTGATGAAAAATGAAAACCCAGGGGACACAGTGTTCTTCGGCTCCCCGTACCATCCGGACCAAAAACCCAATAGAAATATTTGGGGGAAATAATTAAAAACTACGTTGCCCAAAAAATGTTGTAAATAAAATTCAAAACACTATAGCTATTTGTAAAGAAAAATTAGCTCTATTACCAAAGAGACTGGGGAAAAGTTTGTAAGAAAAATCATTAAATAGAAACGAGTATTATGAAAAAGAACATTTAATAGACGACACAAAAAGAGAGGTTTATAATTAGATAGGCGACTCAAATGATGACGGTGACACATCCAGTGACAGTGACTTGAGGTTGAGGAGCGGTGGAGAGGCAGAAAGGCGGACGTTGAGGTGGACGTGACTCACCTTTGGGAACCCATTATAGCCAAACCAGGTTATTTAAAAAGATATTTATTTCAAGTAGTTGTAGTCTAAAGCTTACAAGATTCACAATAAAATTTAAAAATATGGAATCCTTTAAAAATTAGCTTGGTGTCCGTTAAATCATTATTAAAAATTTAAATTTAAGTAATTATAGTAGATGTTGTTTAATTTTAAGCATCACTTAATAATTCAGCGAATTTAATAATAGTTGTCACATACATTTTGCTAGGGAAAAAATTTGCTTTAAATAAAAATGTCAAACACAAAAAGATTACTTCTTTTAAACCAAATTTAAACATTGCATTATATGTATTCAAACGGTACGGGAAATCCACAAAAAAATTTTTTCTTAGTGCAGTAAGAAGTAAAATATTTCTTAGTTACTTATTTCAATCACAGTTATTAACTGATTTATAATTTTTTATGACATATTTAATTGTTGTTATTGATATACGTTTTTAATTTGTTAACTTTAAAACCCTTAAACCTTTTTTGATGTTTTTTTTTTAAACACTGGTCTAATTATAAGAAATAGCAAAATGCAAATACTCCATAAAATGTAAACAATCGCCCTTTACGATCTGTCTGTGACCCCCTCGCTCAGAGTCGATGTTTTTATATGACTAGTAGGCCAGCCAGAGGCCGGACCTTCAGCGCGTGTCAAAACCTGTAGCTGAAGCATTAAACTAATACAATCAAAACTAGAGAAAAATTAAAATTTAAGTTCAAGAACCAAATATCTATTTATAACATTTTAAATTTACTAGAAGTCTGTGTATATAATAACTACTTCCAAAATAATGAACAATTTTATTAACAAGTTTCGGGTTTTTACGGATGAGAGGAGTCCTTAGTCCAATTATAAGTAACATTTTTATGGATTTTTTTGAAGAATTACCATTCAATAAAGGGGGCTATCAAACCAAAAATATAGTTTTTGTTTTTGTTGACGACTTTACTTTGTATTTGGGGAAAACCAAGATGATTACATATTAATTTTTTAAATTTTGTTAATGAAATACGACCAATGATAAAATTTACTATGGAAAAAGAAGAAGAAGGAAAACTTCCATTTCTAGATATATTAATAACCAAAACAGAAGCAATATCTTGAAACCTATTTATATGATAAAAAACATTTAGTGGACAGTATTTAAATTATTTTCTAACCATCCTGAAATGTTAAAATTGGACTTGCTAGAAGTTTATTCCAAAAAATTGAACTTATTTCATCTTCAAATAAAAATAAAAATTACAAAAGAAAAGAAATGTGCCATTTTCTAAAGATGAACAACTACCCCAATTAAACTTATTCAAAAGTTAAAGAGAGGAAAAAAAAACCCTAAAAAAGCACGCAATCGTCAGGACAATGAAAACAAACCTGAAAACAACTGTAGTCATACCATATGTTAAAATCTTTCAGAGAAAAATTCAAAAAAATTAAATTCTAAATTTAATTTTTTCGAACAAGTTTTACTTTTATCAGTAAGCCTTTGTAGTAAATTATCTAAATTAAAACCAAAAAATGAAAATCAATCAACAAAAAAATGTTTTTATACCAAGTTAATTTTGAATGAAATTAAAACATATTTCGGCCAAACATCAAGACCTGTTAAAAGAGGAATAAAGGACATATATATAATTTTAAAACTGAAAATACTAAAACAATCAAAATTAGTTTGAACATGCTATTGAAAAAAAAAGCATAATATAAAATTTGAAGAGTGTCTTATATATAAAGGAAAAATCAGGGAAAAAAAAGAGAATTAAAAATTGAAAAGTGCGTTTATGTCATTAAAAAAAAGATGACTGTATTTCTCAGCCATCTGTCAATTTTAATAATTTTATTTTTACGGGAATTGAAATGGACTAGAAAAACAATTTAAAATTAATTCAAAACCTTGTTTTTAAATTTTAACTACTTATCCATCAGTGTTATTTTATATTTACAAATTGTATATTTTTTTAACATATGTTTTTATTTTTGTACAATTTGGTTATGATCTGAACTGGCGAAAAATGCATTAATCAAAAATTTAAAACAGTGGAATTACTAAAAATGTTTAATTTAAAATCATTTTGTTAGCTAGGAATTGCGTTATGAGATGTGTTTAACAAATAGCAAATCCCATTAATCACCAAAAGCCGAATAAAGAAACATTTTGTTAAGAACATCTCGATTGTAAAAATACAATCAAAACATCTCGAGATGTTTTATTATCGAAACAACCGATAAGAACATCTCGAAAATCGCGCATTCACTAGCCACCAGCGCCCGTGAGAGGTTTAACCATATGTAATAATAAAAAGGGTTTGGGCCCTTGCTCACAATCACTGTAGGAAGTTCCATCTAAAGGACGGTGCCGCTCAGGTTAATTTTAGCCTATTTTCCTAATTTACCTAACATAACAGGTTAATTTAGGCCGCAAGTATCCTAAACCCGGGAAAACTGACTGAATTTATTTTTAATGTTAAGAGGCTGTAATGTAAAAACTAAAACTAAAAATATAGTGGGTTATTATGTTTTAAGTTGTTATTTAATTGTAGCTATAATTTTATGTATATATTTTCTTGCGATACACATATTTACTACATACAAATATGTATTTAAATCTTTGTGTAAATAAAGGCATTGAATTAAATTGACTTTTTTAAAAGTAAAAAAGTCTACCTAATTTTTACTGTAGTTTGAATATTTTTTTTATTTCTCCATTTATCTATGAATGGAGAGAAACATTTAGCGAATCAATTATAAAAAATTGTTTTCATATTTATTTAACTAAAATTTTCTTGAATTTTATTTATTTACATGTAATTTTTCTTTCAAGTCAGTAGAGATTTTTTTATTTTAATTTGGGTTTTGGGAAATAATTACATGGTTGAGATTTTGAGGGGCGCAAGTAATCAAAGTTCAAGCTAAGCTTGGATGTGAGCCTGAGTCAATTAATTTATGATTAGCATACCATTTCATTTTTCACAGTTTAAGTTTGACCTTGAGGATAGCAACAAGATCTGGATTTAATTTCAGATGCTGATGGTAGAAAAGGTAGACTATACCCACAGTTGTTTTAAGTGATCATCTTCAGAAACTGCTTGGCAGATCTGATGTTCAGAAATAAGATCTGTTTCCTTGTCATGTGACTCAATAACAGCGTTTTGTTATCTATGTAGATTATTGGAATCAATATTTTTACTATTTTAATAACTACAGTTTTTTATTTAAACCTATTTCCATATTTAATGTTACGAAATTTTGAATAGTTCAAACATTGAATTTCTTTACAGCCTTGTTTTAGGCCTGGAATTTTTGGGTGATTTTAGTTGATGTTGTCCTTTAAAATGATAAACTAACATTTCTGAAATTTTTATGCCATGTATTTGTTATTATATAAAAATTGCATAAAATATAGTAATAAGTCAATATTATATAATTTTATTAACAGTAAACAGACTTTGACATATTAGTCAAGTTATTCATTAAAGACGATAAAAATTTAGCAGAAAAAAAAACAAGATTGGCATTTCTTATTTATAACAATATACTAAACAAACTAAGAAACTAATATGTTTACATGTTTTTTTTAAAATCAAAGTTCTAGAGCACTTTTAGTAGTTAAAATTGGGTGCAAGAATTATTTTAAAAAAGGTTGTGACCACAGTAACTAGAAAATATGGTATGTATTATGGCAAGGTGCTCAGTAGACTGTGTGTCACATGGGCGAAAATCAGCTGATTTGTTTATTTTATTCTGGTAACTAAATCTGCCAGAACATGGAAGCTTTCAGTAAATAGTAAGAAAACTATTCCCCACTAATCAGCTTGAATTGTAACCACAGAAATTAAATCAAGTATTTTTATGTTTATTGTTGCTTGTTGTTCCAACCAGCTGTTACTTCTCCATATGATATCATGAGAGATGCTCATTGATACCTATTACCGTCCGTTTTGGTCCTGTGGTTGTGACTACTTTTCTCCCCTTTTAAAAAGGCACATTTATTCTTACAATCATAGTTCAATCTGTCAGTAGTTTTGTATTTTAGTGTTTTGATCTTAGCTATGTATTTACTGCAGTAAAAGTGTTACATTTGGTAAAATACAAGACAAGACAACAGAAAGATGCAATTACTTACTTATTATTTATTTATTCTTACATTAAGATGAAATTTGATTCAATATGTCTAATAAATACTTCAAATTAATGTAAGGAAGAATTCTTTTCAGTGTTTGTCAGAATTTCCTCTTAAAAGGATTCATTAAATTTCACAATGATAATATTTTCAAGTACTAAACAACTAGTTTTAACCTTCCGTCGGGCGCATTTCGTTCCATAAGTGAGAGGGGCGCACACGTAGGTAACCTTCAGGATAGAAAATTAATAAAAAAATTCATATTTTGTTATAAATAAATTTTTATTGTATTAAATTGTATAAAAATGTGTAGTATTACAAATAAATCATGAACTGATAGGAATTATCCCTTTTATACATTAATTAATATAATTATGTATATATATTGTCAAAAAAGTTAATACTCCAAAATAGTTATAAGTTTATGTAAACAATAATACTTTTAAAATTTTTAAAATCATAAAAAATATTATTACTAGTCATTACAAATATATACTTAAACAATTAGTTATTAGTTTCAGAATTATTTCCTCAAAAATACATTGTTCATTACATACTTTAATTACTCATCACCATTCCCCTCCTCTGGATCTGTAATGTTTTGAAAACATTTTGGTGGGGCTGTATGTTCACGGCACATGAAAAATTTACATTTGCAGCATCTTGTTTTGGAAAGTCTTTTTTTTTTCCAGTCGCTTTTTGAAACATCTTGATGATGTAACATCACCGTTGGTGGAACGATCCGCTTTTGTAGAGGTTCTATATCCATGGGGGTCACAAATTCTTTTCTTGGCAAACGTAGGAGTACTTTTTATTGATAGCCTTGATTGCATGTAATCCTTACAAAGATCTTTAGCCAGCTGCATCAAAAATTGTCTTCTCTTTATTTTTTTCCCTTCACAGTTTTGCTTCAAGATGATGAAGCTGTTCAATGCTCCAACATCCAACAGCTTTGAAAAATAGTCGCATTGACCATCTTTTGCATATCCTAGCAGTAGAATAGACCCCTTTTTATACTTATCTACTGTATCCACTCCACCTTTGCTGGAGGTTGTTTTTAAAAGTATTATTTTCAGGTTTCTGAAAAGTTGGTGAATTGAGATCCTGATCTAGGTCGTTGTCGTCGTGCATTGACGTTAGTAGTATTACATTTTTCTTTTTATTGGAGACGTAGGACACTAATAAAAAGTGCATTCTTCTTTGAAAGCAAAAATTGAGCTTCCTACTTTCCGGTCTTTGATGTTTTAAAAACAAGTTGGGAATTTCTTTCTTGTTTTTTCTCAAATTTCCCAAAACCATTGTCAGACGAGGGTTTCCCTTAGAAGATAAAACCAAAGGGGGAACTGACGCAAAAAAATTGTCTACTGTACGTTTCTTCCAGAACCAGATTTTCCCTGCAACCATTCGTTCGCAACACATTTTCCCGAGTTAATAACTTGGAATGGGCCTTCTGGCTGGGTACCCCGTATAGACCTCAAGTTTTGAAGTGTTAAAATGACCTAGCAAAAGTTAAAGCATACATTTTTCAGTCCATATTTGGCTGGTTTGCTTTTTATAAATTGGCGGAAGCTGCACCTTCCGCGAAAGGGACCCCAGCATTTCGTCAATTGTGACAAAACTCACTGAGTCTATAGTTTTTTCGTTAGTTTTCCACATAATCTTCAAAGAGGTCTCTGATAGGAGCTAGCTTGTCCAAATCATTCTGTCTCCTTGGTGTTGATGTCATCAAATCTTGTCGCACGCAGTAGTAGTATCTTTTCGGGATTTTTTTTCATTAAATCTTTTCAGGGACATTGCGCACCGAAAAAAATAAAACTCCAAAGCCATCAGTCGACCGAGGTCTTCTAGAATTTGATGGGATGATCTCACCCACTCCTGCCATATACAATATTCCAAAAACCGCTCTCATCTCTTGTGTGTTGTTTCTTTCGCATCTCTTTCTCTACTAAAATTATCTCTGTTAGCACGAATCCAAATATTTGTATTTTCTACTATGCAATTTACCATTTCATCAGTAAAAAATAACGACCATACTTCAACAGGTTGTTTTAGCATTTTTAGCAATGTTCTCTACACAGTTCATTCTTATTCTTAAAATATTCCTACCTTGGTTTCTTGAACGTTTTGGTTGTGCACCCCAAAGCAAATCTTTTGTTTCTTACTTATGTAAGCAATTCTTCCATAAATTTCTTTGGAACTATATCGTTCTTCTTTCTGATTGCGAGAGGCAGATTTTCTAAATCATCAAAGTCGCTATAATTATTTAAATTATTTTCTGTTGACTCTTCCTCTTCAATCTGCGCATTATCTTCAGCGTATTCCATTTCATCATTTTCAGAACCATCTATATTGACATCTTCTTCATTATCGCCTGCAACAGTTGCCTGACAAATGAACGGTAGGTCTTTGTTCTACAACCTCCATCTCCTCTCTTTCCACATCATAAGAAGTCTTTGTAGTCTCTCTTCCTCCATTATAAAATAAAATACACACTATTTGCAGCAAAAAAAAAAAAAACTATATTTAAAACAAAAAAAACTATATACAGCAACAACTAATAAAAATGGTCAAATCCTTTGTACAAAATTATATACAACGTCTAATATTTTACTTCACACCATAACATGCACTTTGGAGAAAGTTCCGGATTTTACAACACGTAGGGCGCACACGGAAGTAGACTCCGGACGGACAGTAACGCGGCAAGGCGCACAAGGAAGCAACCTCCAGGTGCTGCCGCGATACTCGGGCCCAAGGCTAAACCAGACTGTGTAAAGGGGGTGACGGTTGTGACAAATAATTCTTGGAAGGGAGCTCGTGAAGTACACCCAAAGGATGGCGCTGCAGACCGCAAGTGATAATTTGAATTTAGAAATATTTAGCCACACGGAGGTAAACTCCGTGATGCGCCCGACGGAAGGTTAATATATTTTAATACTATGTAAATGAAGTAAACCTTTAGATGACTATGTAAGTAAACATAAAAATAAAAAAATTATTTAAAATTTGAATAGTTGTGTTATTTTCTTTTCTTTTTTTTTACAGCCTCATTTTCCTATCACATACTTTTTTTAAATACACTGTAACTTATTTAACATATAACCCTATATGTGTGTGTTGCAGGTTTTAAGGTGTTTGTAAAAAAAGATGACAACTATAAAGACAGAGGGGTGGGGACTTGTTCATCAAGAAGGTGGGGGATGACAAGCATCAGCTGTTGGTAAGGCTTTAAACTGTCCTGGGGTAACATCCTGGTCAATATCCTCTTAACTGCGAGTGTTCCAAAAAACAAGGGAGATGGGCAAGAACAATGTAATGTTGGTGTGTATACCAATCCCAGGATCCACACCTTTCCCCCTACAGTCCTACTGAGGGTTTAAAAAAACCTGCTGACGCTGACATTCTGCTAGCTACTTTAGACAAATATAAACAATGAACTTCTCTAGGGTTCTGTTTCATTTATTTTTAAGTTGGTTTATATTAAATCATGGTCTTGTTCAATTTAGTGAATTTATTGCTTTCCCTTTTTTGAAACTATTAAATTCTCTAAAAATCCAAGAATTGATTTGCTAATCACACTTTAATTGTATTAAACGGCAAGAAGATAAGTATTTTGTAAATATTACAAATATGCATTTAAAAAGTTTATCAAAATAAAAATTAAATAATAATTCTTTTAACTACATAGAGTAGGACAAGTCAATGTGACCTATGTCAAACTAAAAGTCATACTTGGGAATAATAATTAAAAGAAGTTAATGATTAAAGCTAATTGTTAATTTTTCTATTAACTTTTTTTAGCTTATTTGTTAGTTTTTAAAATGTTTAACTTCTAACTTTAACTAGTTGAAACTGTGTTAAACGATTAACGTAACTAAGTTAGTTTTAAAATGTGTAAAAGATTCCAATTGGTATGTGGATTTTGGGCTGGGTAGAAAGTGTCTACAACCCAGCCCGTCTGCCCTTTTGATGCTTTCTTCCAAATTTTTGAAATGTGTTATGCAATGTAAGGTTGAATGTAGAGAGAAAATTGGAAAAAACAAAAAATTAAAACCGTAGATTAATGATTTTCATATGCATGAAAATTAAGCAAAGAAACCACATTTTTAAATTAGTTAAAAAACATCCAAGAACGAAATCCTA
>JAQJVL010004060.1:30000-50241 GCA_035578905.1 Stictocephala bisonia
CATGCACACGCTCATATAATCAATGTAACATTCAAGCTCTAAATTATGTATAAATGTAACTCATTAATTTGTCAACCTCTAATCTTCCTAAATTAAATAACCAGTTATTTATTAATTTTTTATGTAAATCATCTTTTAAAGTTTTGAATACAGCGGGGTATTAAATTGAGCGGTTTTGGAAAAATTTATTTAAGAGAATTTTTAAAACAAAAAAAGGAGTTGTTAAATTGACTAAATTTAGGCATTTCTAGGAAACTCAAATACTTACTTTTTACTGGGGGGTTCTAGTAATAAAATTTATGGCCGATAATAGTAAAAACATTTTATTTTTGTTTTTAAATTTTTAAAAAAGTAAGCACCTTATTTATTTAGAGCATTTGTCCCGGGTCGTTTGCCCGGGTTTCCCTTTTGGGTTATTGTCATCGTGGGTTGCCAGGCTGCTTGAGATCACGGGGTTGCGCTGTCGGTTTTTTTTCTTCGGGCTGTTGGGTTGGACTCTGTCTTTTCCTTTGATTCCAGCTGGTCCAGCCCTTCTCGGTCTGTCGGGTTGGCCGGTCGTTTGACCTGTTTGCTTCTGTTTTCCCTTTCCTGAAAATTTTTGAAGGCTTTTTGGTCTCTAACGTAAGGGGGGTTTAAATTTTTTGTTTTTTCCCCAAATTTACATAATCACTTTTTTGGTGAAAATATTTTTGTTTTTTAAATAAAAATTAATCGGGGCTTTTTTTTTTTTTTTTTTCAGTATTTTGTTAGATTTTTTGTGTTTTTTGGGTCTAGATCTTTGTCAACCAAAGGTTTGAGCCCATGTGCCCCCAATTTTTTATTTTAATTTTTCCATTAATTTTTTTTTATTTATTTATTGTTTTAGGTTCCTGTTGTTATTTTTAAAATTTTTTTATTGGCATTTTGAGTTTGGCAAACCTTTTTTTCTTTTTTTCTGTTCTTTGACAATATACCTATTCAACCCTTTTAAAATTGTTTTTTCCCTGTTAGGTTTTTCCCAAAAAAAAAAATCCCAACGCTTGTGTCATGTTGGTTCCATTTTTTTTAAAAGGCTTTTTAAATTTACTGTAGATTATTTTTTTTTTGTATCTTTTTTTATTTTGTTGTTTTTGTGTTTATATTTTGTTTTGGCTGTTTTTCTAAAACTAATGTGCTGTGGTTTGGCTTTTTGTATTTCCAGTGTCCCTTGATGGGACATTGAACCCTCAGCCTCCCCCGGGAGATTTTTAGGGGCCTTTCTCCCTCTTTGTTTGTTGGTTTGGGGGCCATGTTATGAAGTAAATTTTGTGCCCCTGTTTTGCCCTACCTACATCTTTGGGGTTTTAGGATTTTCGGGTCCTGGGGTCAGTGGTTTTTTCTTGTTTTTCCCCCGGCGGCTGAGCTGGGGTGGTCACTTATTTAAAATTAAAAAAAAAAAAAAAAAAAAGGATTTCCTCCACTGGGCCCACCCCCTATAAAAAAAAATTAAAAAAAAAAAAAAAAAAAAACAGTTTAATTTTGGCCTCAGGGGGAATCATGGGATGTGGATTAAATTGCAGAAATTTGTTTTGAAAAAAAACTTTTTTTTTAAATTTTCCCCATTTTTAAGAAAAAAATTTTGGGCGAGCGGGGAACTCTAGTTTTTGTTACTATTTTAAAAAACAAGATTTACGTACCCTTATTGATGTTGGACAACAGTGATTTGAAGTTTTTTTTTTTTTGCGTTTAAAATTTTTTAAAAACTATAAAAAGTTTTTTTTTAAAACCAGGCAAAAAAAGCATTTTGAAACCAACTAAATTTTCTTCGCATAAAAAAAAAAATAAAAATTTGGTCTGTCAAAGGGGACACTATTATTGATTTTCATCCGTGTACACGCCCTTTCCCATTTGACAGTGGTATTGACACACCTCCTACCCATTCTCGAAACCCCACCTACCCTCCCCTTTAAACCCAATTACACATACAGTGGTTCATCATAGTTAATTTTTACTTATACATAATAAACAATAAAAAAATTTTACTGTATTAATGATTGCAACAAATAAAAAAGGGGGCTTACTCGTTCCCCCAGTGACAGAAAAAAATTTATGAAAAAATTTTTTTGATGGGTTTTTGATTAGTTATTTTAAATTTGTATGGCAACATAATCAATCTTGATTTTTGTTTGGAAACAACCCGTATTTTTGGGCAAAAATTTAGTTTTTAATCAAGAGCTACTCTTTGAATATGTTGAAAATTTACACCCCCTGTCCCTGTTACAGTTTCCCGGGAAAATTAAACCAGACAATAAAAGGGTTTTAACGTTAAATGTCGGGGAAAATAAATATTAAAATGGAGTATTTAAAAAATTAAAACAAGGGAGAAGATGTCTTATCTATTAAGGTTTTAATTAAAGAGCCCCTTTTTTCCCTTAAAGTTCTAGTCATAATTTTTTTAGAAATTGTCTTTACGAACATCCATGTCAAAACCCAAACTAAAAAATTTAAAAATTTTAAAAGGGGAAATATTAGAGCAGAGAGGAACTAAAAAAAGTTCCCTTTTTACGTACTTTCGGGTTTAACCCGGTTTAAATTGATGGAATGGGGAATTTCCGGATGGTCAGAAGGGAAAAAAAATTCTTTTTTTTTTAGAGGGAATATCCCACTCAATTCCCCAAAAAAACTGGAAGTCATGCCGTATGGGGGATGGCTAAAAACCAGACAGGGCCGTTAGGATCAGGGGTTTTTGTCGTCGGAGGGTTAATTCAAAACCGGCAACTGACCCGAAAAAAACCCTTTTTTTAAAAAAAAAGGAATGAATGAATAATTAAGAAAATCCGACAAAAAGGCCCCAAAATATCATTATTCCATAAAAAAAAACAAAAAAAATACAAAAAAATTAACAAAAAAAAAACAAAAGCTAAAAAAAAAAAATTTTACATTTTTCGAAAGGCCTATCTGCGGGAATTCCAAAGCTTTTAAAAAACTTTAAAAAAAAGTGTATCGGACTTTTTTTTTCCACCCCTGTATATTTTAGTTTATGTGTTATTTTTGTCTCTGTTAAAGGGGGAAAAGAAGAATTTCCCCTATTGTTTCTAATGCTGCCCTATCCCGTGTTTCAGCCCTCTAAGTCACTTTTTCCCTTTAAACCTGAAAAAAAATTTGAAAGCATTATGTCCCTGGTACTTTTTCCCGTAAATAGTGGGAAAAAACTACTCTTAAAGTCCTCTTTCCCTAAGCGAAATTTTTTTAGGGGGGAAAAAAGAGCAGACATCAAAAAAAGTGACACTTGAAATGAGTTCTATTTAAGTTTAAAGCGGAAAATCTCATTTTTTCACCAAAATTCTGGGGGGAAAAAAAAAACAAGGAACTTCTTTTAAAGACCCCCAGATTTTGGGAAAACCCTGATGTTTTTATTTCTTTTTAGGAAAAACCTGGGGAGAAAAAACATTTTGGCTTTTCTAATAACCCCAACTTTTCCCCAATGTTTCCCTTTTTTTTGCAAGTTTGACTATATATTTCAAATGACTAATCAGGACTATATTTTTTTGGGATGGCTTAAAAAAGGAGTATTTCAATAATAAATTTTCGGGTAGAAAAACACGGGAACTTTTGATAAACCCTTTGTAAATAATTTTAACTTAAAAAATAATGTATTTGGGCTTTTGAATTCCATCCAATAACAAGAAAAAATTTAAAAAAAACTTTCATTTCATCATTGCAAAAAAAAATTTTCTGCGGGCTGGGAGGGAAATTTCCCTTTTTAAGTATTTTAAAAGGGACTGGTGATTTTGTTGCGGGCCCTTTGGGTTTGTTTTTAAACCCAATTTTTTTTTCATAGGGGAATTTTTTTTTCCGTCATTTTAAAATAGCCTAAATTTAAAACCACTTTTAAAAAATTGGGAAACAACTCAAACCCTTTTTTTAATTTTTCCCTCAATAAAAATTTTCACCTACCTTTTCAGTTTTTGAAAAAATAGCTGCAGAACAATTGTCCCTTTTTTTTTTGGGGAAAACAACTTTTTTGGGGGGGTTTTTTTTTGGGGGGAAAAAAAAAATTTTTTTTAAAAAAAATTTTTTACCGGGACAGGAAAATGGCTTTTTTTTTTTTGAAAAGGGGTTTGTTTTTAAAAAAAAATTTTTAAAAAAAAAATTTTTAAAAAAAAAATTTTTTTTTAAAAAAAAATTTTTTTAAAAAAAATTTTTTAAAAAAAAAAAAAAAAAAAAAAAATTTTTTTTCCCCTTTTAAAAAAACCCCCCAAATTTTTAAAAAAAAAATTTTTTTTAATTTAAAATTTAAAATTAAAAATTTTTTAAAAAAAAATTTCCTTTAAAAAAAAAAAACCCCCCAAAAAACCCCAAATTAAAAAAAAACCCCCCTTTAAAATTTTTTTAAAATTTTTTAAAAACCAAAAAATTTTTTCCCCCCCCCCCCCAAAAAAAAAAAAAACCCCAAAAAAAAAAAAAAAATTTTTTTTAAAAAATTTTTTTTAAAAAAAATTTTTTTTCCCCCCCAAACAAAAAAAAAAAAAAAAAAAACCCCAAAAAAAAAAAAAAAAAATTTTTAAAAAAAAATTTTTTTTAAAAACCCAAAAAAAAAAAATTTTTTTTTAAAAAAAAAAATTTTTTTTTTTAACCCCCAAAAAACCCCCCCAAAAAAAAAACCCCCCCCCCCAAAATATTTTTTTAAAAAAAAAAAAAAAAAAAACCCCCCCCCAAAAATTTAAAAAAACCCAAAAAATTGGGTGGTGGAAAAAAAAATTTTTTAAAAAAAACAAAAAAAAAAATTTTAAAAAAAACTTTAAAAAAAAAATTTAAAAAAAAAAATTTTTTTTAAAAAATTTTTTTTAAAAAAACCCCCCCCTAACCCAAAAAAAAACCCCCCAATTTAAAAAAATTTTTTTTAAAAAAATTTCCCCCCAAAAAATTTTAAAATTTTTTTTCCCCTTTTTTCCCCCAATTAAAAAAAAATTTTTTTTTTTTCCCCTTTTAAAAAACCCCCCCCCTTTTTTTTTTTTTCCCCCTTTAAAAAACCCCCCAAAAAGGAAAAAATTTTTTTTTAAAAAAAAATTTCCCCCCTTTTTCCCCCCCAAAAAAAATTAAAAAATTTTTTTTAAAAAAAAAAAACCCCAAAGGGGTTTTTTTTCCCAAAAAAAACCCTTTTAAAATTTTAAAAAAATTCCCCTTTTTCCCCCTTAAAACCCCCCCCCCCTTTTTTTTTTTAAAAAATTTTTTTAAAAAAATTTTTCCCAAATTTAAAAAAAAAAAAAACCCCCCCCAAAAAAACCCCCTTTTTTTTTTTCCCCAAAAAAACCCCCCCAAAAAAATTTTTTTTCCCCCCCCCAAAATTCCCCCCAAAACTTTTTTCCCAAAATTTTTAAAACCCGTTTTCCCCCCCCAAAAAAAAAAATTAAAACCCCCCTTTTTTTTTCCCCCCAAAATTTTTTAAATTCCCCCTTTTTTTTTTTTTTTTTTTCCCCCCCCTTTGAAAAAAAAAAATTTTTTCCCCCCCCCTTTTTTTTAAAAAATTTCCTAAAAAAACCCCCCAAAAAAAAAAATTTTTTAAAAACCCCCTTTTTTTTTTTCCCCCTTTTCCTTTTTTTAAAAACCCCCCCCAAAAAAAAAAAAAACCCCCCCGGGGGGTTTTTTTCCCCCCCAAAAAAACCCCCCCAAAAAACCCCCCAAAAAAAATTTTTGGAAAAAAACCCCCCCAAAAAAAACCCCTTTTTTAATTCCCCCCAAATTTTTTTTTTAAAAAAATTTTTTTCCCCCCCAACCCCCCCCCCCCCCTTTAAACCCCCCTTTTAAAAAAAAATTTAAAAATTTTAAAAAAAAATTTAAAAAACCCAAATTTTTCCCCCCCCCCAAACCCTTTTCCCCAAAACCCCCCCCTTTTTTTTAAAAAACCCCCCCCCCCCCACCCCCCCCCCCCCTTTTTTCCCCCAAAAAAACCCCCCCCCCCCCTTTTCCCCAAAAAAAAAAAAAAAACCCCCCCCCCAAAAAAAAAACCCCCCCCCACCCCCCCCCCCCCCCCCTTTTTTTTTAAAAAAATTTTTTAAAAAAAAAACCCAAAAAATTTTAAAAATTTTTTTTCAAAAAAACCCCCCTTTTCCCCCAAAAAAAACCCCTTTTTTTCCCCCCTTTTTTTCCCCCAAAAAAAAAAAAAAAAAAAACCCAAAAAAACCCCCCCCCCAAAAAAACCCCCCCCCCCCCCCCCTTTCCCCCCCCCCCCCCCACCCCCCCCCCCAAAAAAAAAAAAACCGGGCCCCCCCCTTTTTTTTAAAAAAACCCCCCCAAAAATTTTTAAAAAAGGGGGGGAAAAAAAACCCCCCCCAAAAACCCAAAACCCCCCGGGAAAAAAATTTAAAATTTTAAAGGTTTAAAATTTTTTTAAACCCCCCAAAAAAGCCCTTTTTTAAAAAAAAAATTTTTTCCCAAAACCTTTTAAAAACCCCCCTTTTTTTTTTTTCCCCCCCCCCAAAAAAAAAAAAATTTTTTTTTTTTTAAATTCCCTTTTTAAAAAACCCAATTTTTTTTTTTTGTTTTTTTGTTAAAAAACCATCAAGGTTTTTAAAAAAAAAAAATTTAAATTTAAATTTTTCCCAAAAAAAAATTTTTTTTTTAAAAAAATTAAAAAAACCCCAAAAAAAATTTTTAAAAAAAAAAAAATTTTTTTAAAAAAAAAATTTTTTTTAAAAAAAAACCCCCCCCCCAAAAAAAAAAAAAAAACCTTTCCCCCGGGGAAATTTAAAAAAAAAAAAAAGTTTTTAAAATTTTTCCCCAAAAACCCAAAAATTTTTTAAAAAAAAAAAATTTTTTCCCCCTTTTTAAAATTTCCCCCCAAAAAAAAAAATTTTTTTAAAAAAAAAAATTTAACCCCAAAAAACCCCCCCCCCTTTTTTTAAAATTTTTAATTTTAAAAAACCCCTTTTTTTTTTTTTAAAAAGGGGTTTTCCCCCCCCCAAAAAAATTTTTTTTTTTTAAAAAAAACCCCCCCAAAAAATTTTTTGGAAAAACCCCAC
Organism: Stictocephala bisonia; assembly: GCA_035578905.1. Classification (NCBI taxonomy): domain Eukaryota; kingdom Metazoa; phylum Arthropoda; class Insecta; order Hemiptera; family Membracidae; genus Stictocephala; species Stictocephala bisonia. The sequence goes on from JAQJVL010004060.1 coordinate 36,981, forward strand.
CTTAAAAAAACCCCTTTTTTTTTCCCCCAAAATTCCATTTCCCCCAAAAAAACCCCCCCCTTTTTTAAAAAAAGGGGGAAAAAAATAAATTTTAAAAAAAATTTAAAAAATAAAAAAAATTTTAAACCCTTTTTCCCCCCTTTAAAAACCCCCCCCCTTTTTTTAGGGGGGCCCCCCCCCCGTTAAAAATTTCCCCCCCCACCCCCCCAAAAATTTTTTTTTTTTTTTTCCCCAAAAATTTTTTTTAAAAATTTTTAAAAAATTTTTTTTAAAAAAACCCTTTTAAAAATTTTTAAAAATTTTTTTTTTCCCCCTTTTTTTAAAAATTTTCCCCCCCCAAAAAATTTTTCCTTTTAAAAAAAAAAACAAAAAAAAAAAAAAAACCCCAAAAAAAAATTTTTTTTTTTTAAAAAAAAAAAATTTTTTCCCCCCCTTTTTTTTCAAAAAAACCCTTTTAAAAACCCCAAAAAAAAAAAAAAAAACCGGGGGGGGTTTTTTTTTTTAAAAAAACCAAAAATTAAAAAAAATAAAAAAAAGTTTAAATAAACCCCCCAAAAAAAAATTTGAATTTAAAAACCCCTTTTTGGGGGGGGGCCCCCCCCTTTTCCCCCCCCCCAAAAAAAAAAAATTCCCCTTTTTTTTTAAAAAAAAACCCCCTTTTTTTCCCTAAAAAAAAAACCCCAAAAACCCCCCAAAAATTAAAAAAAATTTTAAAAACCCCCCCTTTTTTAATTTTAATTTTCCCCCTTTTAAAAAAAATCCCAAAAACCCCCCTTTTAAAAAAAAATTTTATTTTTTCAAATTTTTCCCCGGCCCCCCGTCTTTTTTAAAAACCCCCCCCCCCCCCAAAAAAAAAAATTTTTTTTTTTTTCCCCCCCCTTTTTTTTTCCCCAAAACCCCCCCTTTTTTAAACCCAAATTTCCCCCCAAAAAAAAAAAATTTCCCTTTTTTTTAAAAAAAAAAACCCTTTTTTGAAACCCCCTTTTTTCCCCCCCCCCAAAAAAAAAAATTTTTCCCCCAAAAAACCCAAAAAATTTTTTCCCAAAAATTTTCAAAAAATTTTAAATTAAAAATTTTTTAAAAACCCCCCTTTTTTTTTTTTTAAAAAAACCCCAAAAATTTTTTTTTTAAAAAACCCCCCTTTTTTTTTTAAAAAAAAAAAAAAAAAAAAAACCCCCCAAAAAAAAAAAAGGGAAAAAAAAACCCCCCCCCCCCCCCCCTTTTTTTCCCCCAAAAACCCCCCCCCCCCCCCCCCCCCCCCAAAAACCCCCAAAACCCCCCAAAATTCCCAAAAGGGCCCCCTTTTTCTAAAAACCCCCCTTTTTTTTTTTTTAAAAAACCCCCCCCCCCTTTTTCCCTTTTAAACCCCCCCACCCCCCCCGGGGGCCCCCCCCCCCCTTTAAAAAATTTTTCCCCCCCAACCCCCCCCCCTTTTCCCCCCCCCCCCCCTTAAAAAAAAATTTTTTTTTTAAAAAATTTCCCCCTTTTTTAAATTTTTTTTTTAAACCTTTCCCAAATTTTAACCCCCCTTTCCCCCCCCCAATAAAAAATTTTTTTTAAAAAAATTTAAAAAACCCCCCCCCCCAAAAAAACCCCCCCAAAAACCTAACCCCAAAAAAAGTAATTTCCCCCCCCCCGGTTTTTTTAAAAACCCCCCTTTTTCCCCCCCCCCCCCCCCTTTTTTAAAAATTTTTAAAAAAAAATTTTTTTTTTTAAAACCCATTTTTTAAAAAAAAAAAGGCCCAAATTTTTCCCTTTTTTTTTTTTAAAAAAAATTTTTCCCCTTTTTTTTTTTTCCTTTTTTTTTTTAAAAAAATTTAAAAACCTTTAAAGGCCCCCTTTTTTTAAAAAAATTTTTAAAAATTTTTTTTCCCAAAAAAACCCCCCCCCCCCCCCCCCCCCCCTTTTTTTTTTTCCCCCCCCCCCCCAAAAATTTTTTTTTTTTTTGGGGGTTTTTTTTGGGGGGAAAGGGGGAAAAAATTTGGAAAAACCCGGGAAATTAAAATTTTTTCCGGGGGAATTTTTTAAAAAAAATTTTTTTGGAAAAAAAAAAATTTTTTTTTTTAAAAAATTTTTTTTTTTTCTTTTTTAAAAAAAATTTTTTTAATTTTTTTAAAAAATATTTTTAAAATACCCAAAAAAAAAACCCCTTTTTTTTTTTTTTTTTTTTTTTTTTTTTTGGGGAAATTTTTTTTTTCCTTTTTTGTTAAGAATGTAGATTTCATTAGGTTATGTTAGGTTTGGTTAGTTTAGGTAAACCTAGTGAAACTTGAAGGGTTTTAATCAACTATGCTACAAACCAATTAATAATAACTAATCCTAACTAAACCTATTATAACCTAACCAAACCTAACTTAACATTACTTAAACCTAACAAAACATAAGCTATCAATACCCAAACCTAGCCCTTTCCTAACAGAACATAATCTTACTGAAATCAGCATTTTTCCACCGCTAATGTGCTTAATAATGGTTCGATAGAAAAACCTTGTGATATTCGTGATCTGGGGATAATTCCCCATTATTCGAGTACTCCAACATATTTAGGAACAAATTTATTTTTCCATTTTTTATCCGTTTTGTAATTTTCCACTGGGGGTCATATTCTTGTTTCTTAGCTAGGCCTATTTATCTACTATGAAAAAAAATGTTGAGCCAAACAATCGACAAGGCCCCTGTTCTATATAAGTTAATTACCAAACAAGTTTTTAATTTTTTGTTATAAACAAGTTCTCTGTGATTGAAGTCAACCTCCCAATTTATATAAACCTCATATTTCACAGCTTTTTCAACAAGAAATCATATTTTTAGAAGCGAACTGCCACAATGTTAAACCTTTGAGTGCCAGCGTCCGTATATACGGACATCGTGAAAAGTAAACCTGGTTACAATAAATTTAAGCATTGGCAGTTTATTTTATATCAAAAATATTCAGAAAGAAATGCATTGAAAAAATGTAGTGTTTTCTTAAAGTATCATACAACATTTATTTTTCATTATTATTAATTAAATTTTGTCTTATTTTTAAGACAAAATAGTGTAGTTTTTGAAAATAAACTACAAACTGGCCCTCAAATTTTTTCAAGTTAGTTTGTTATATATTTTTGGTTTAGTGGATAAGTTTTTATTTTGGCCGTTTAAGTATTTAGAAGAGTTAATTAGACACCATTTAATAAAAAAGATGCAAATATCTTGAAAACTAAAAAAACTTATGACTTTTTAATAAAAGCTTACAGATTGCCTAAAACACTCCTGGCATCTTTCAGACATTCATATAAAAAATTATTTGGAACTTTTGAGCGATTTTCACAATTTTGTTCTCTTAATAACTAGGCACAAAAAGCAAATTCCCATATATTCACGCCGAAGCCCAGGCACCCGAATTTAATGCAAATTATGAATTTTTGTTCAATATAAATAACAATTAAGATAAGTTTGGTTATGTTTGTTTAGATCAGTAAAAAGTGTATTATTCGGGCTGACACATTTATTTTAACTGTAAAACTAATTACATATTCATGTTCAGCATTAAAATGTAAAATGAAAACGGGGAATTTTGAAAAATCCCGTTTTTGTAAAAAGTTGGTTTTTTACTATCACTTTAAGAACTAGTTTTTTCTATTTTTCAGTAAAAAATGAGGAAATTCGATATTTCACCACTTTTTCAACAAGAAACATCTAGAAAGTACAAATTAACTTTTTTTTTTAAATTTATTAATTTTTTCTTAAGGCGCCAATTGTCAAGATATGAGCGAATACGGATTTCAAATGAGTGTGTTGAATGAGTGCAATCATTGTTACTATCCGAGTTCGACTTAGCTGTTTGAGTCCTATTAATAGCCCAATAGCCAGGGCAACTAATGGAACCTACAGCTTTACGTGGAATCTGAACCACGATGTGTTGTCTGATTTTCAGGTAACTGACATTGTCTGACACTCAGTTCTTGTCCCTACACCAACATATGATGGCAACCATTTTCCCATCCACGTCGATAGCAACTATTGAGTGGACGCCGTGTCGGTATTAAGAGGACCGAGGATAGAACCTGAACCTATCGCATACAATCTCCCAAATACTTTGTCCCTAAGTATCTGGGTTACAGCACTTTTAGAGGTTATAGAAAGTGCAAAGTTACCAATAAAGACAATTGTCTTTTCTATTAATATCTTTCGAAATGTTTCTAATCTAAAATACAGTTCCTATAGTATAATACAATTACCAATAGGGGTATAGTAAATACAATTACCAATAGGTGTTTTTGCTCTAAGTTTCTTTGCCATTTGCTCAGTTTTGTCACAAGATTTTGCTTCACCTTTCTTATCACTGGTTGATTGATTGTTGATGAATATTTAACTAAATAATCTCTTCTAAAATTAAAAATCCTAACACTTTTCTTAAGTGTAATAATTAGCCCTACAAAACTCATTTTTAGTTTGTTTGAAATGACATACAGACGACAACAGACATGTAAATAATCTAATCCAAAGAGAATCGTCTGCTGATTTTCTACCACCACCTGTTTCTTGTCAAATTTCACAGACAAACAGGAATATATACGAAGTGCATATATTTGAGTGTAACAATACTTTACAAGTCGTTCATTAAAACAAATTTAAAAACATTTGTGAAAAATAATTTACTTGATACCATATTTATTAGACATCCATAAGTTTTAACCCTCGATCTGGGTTTAGTGGGGTATAAAAGCAAATGTAAAAGATATATTACGCATACTAGTTTTCCATTTTCATTTTATTGTGATTAAATGTTTAATCACAGGGTGATTAACTCAAGGTGGCCACAATTGAGTTATTTTTAGATTTTAATCTAAATCTAAAATCAAGGATTTAGATTTTAATAGTGGTCCTAAGACTTTTTTACTCTTGGTATAATTTTTACGTCAACACCGTTGTAAGTGTAAGGGTGGGTCAACACTGTTGTACGTGTAAGGGTGGGCTGGTGGGTCAAACTGTTGTATGTGTAAGGGTGGGCAGGTGGGTCAACACTGATGTATGTGCATGGATGGGCGGGTGGGTCAACACCGTTTTATGTGAATGGGTGGGTCAACACCGTTGTACGTGTATGGGTGGGCTGCTAGGTCAACACCGTTGTACGTGTATGGGTGGGTCAACACTGTTGTACGTGTAAGGGTAGGCTGGTGGGACAACACTGTTGTACGTGTAAGGGTGGGTGGGTGGGTCAACACCGTTGTATGGATGGGACCGTGTATGGATGGGCGGGTGGGTCAACATTGTTGTATGTGTATGGATGGGCGGGTGGGTCAACATCGTTGTATGTGAATTTCCGTTCTATTTTTTTATATATCAATGCCAATGACATATCTGATTACCTTCCTGGCAACCTCCACACTATCTTCGCAGATAATAATTTTATTTTGGCCTTTCAAAAAAAGAATTAAATAACTTAAAACAGGAATCCTTCCTTAACAGTAAAGCCACTTCTCAATACTTCTCAAGCATCAATCTTCGTATAAATTCACACGAACCCCAATTTCCTCAGTTCATGGCAAAATAGAAAAATAAACACTTTGACAAAAACAGGTTCACAAAGTACAACCTAAGTACAACTGTGAAGCTTCCTTCCGTTGTAGTTGATAAAAGAATGTGATTTAGGAATCACAGTTTGTTGGTTACTTTGGAGTGAGGCTGGTCGGTGGTCTCAGGTGGAATGACCGTGTCATAGGCGTAACCAGGATGATCCTATGGGGGGGGTTACAACTACCGGGGGGTCTGGGGGGTATGGAATACCCCCCAGCCGAAGGGGGGTCCGGGGGATCTCCCCCGGAAAATTTTGAAAATTTGTATGCTTTTTATGCGTTTTAGCTTCCCAAAGCCACTTTAAATTAATATTTTTATTCGTGTCCAGTGTTTAATTAATTTCTAGTTTTGACTATATATTCTTTCTATGTCATATGAAATACTCGAATAAGAGAAGATAAATTCTTAATCTTAAATACCGCTTTCTAGATGCTGCGCTAACTACAATGTTAAAATGGTTATAGTTGACATCCAATTGTAAAGGATATGCATTTTATTTGCAGTTTAAAGGGACTTTAAAATTATTGAAAACATGAAACCGTGGTAAAGAAATAACATTTTAATGGTACATCAAAGCATATTATTATTATTATCATTTATTTTTATTTTAAAGAAATTTTGAAAAGTTATAACTTACGACTTTGTATAAAACAATAACTAAAACTAATGATGTTGTTTTACTTAAGTCTAAATTCCAATCGCCGTGGTGTCATCGCAAGATGGTCTAGAACTTCGTCTGACGATATTGGTATTTCCTTATGGACGTTCAGCATTGTCAGGCCATTCAATCGCTGCTGTCCTGTAGCGTTTCGCAGGTAGGTCTTGACTCTCCTAAGAGTTGAAAAGGTCCTCTCGCTGCTGCTGGTCGATACAGGGATCGTCACCAAGATTTTCAATAACGTATGTATGCAAGGAAATACTTCCTTGTTGCATGCAGTGAAATAAGCTAAGGCTTTTCTTGAGCCTAGTTTTAGGTCTTTGACCCTAGCGTGCCAGAGACAAAGCTCGCCAACAGCGGCACTTTCACTGGTTTCTAAGTCATGTTCATAAAACTTCACAAGCGCCTTTAATTGATCTTTATGAGTGTTGATGATGGGCTCATTGTCAAGTGGCATCAGGCACATGAAGCTGCTTAGCAGTGTTTCGTGTTTTAAAAACCGCATCTGGAGTTCACTTATAAAATGGTCCAGAAAGGGAAGAAATATTGCAACCCTGAAGTACCCCTCTGTTGAAACTACCGACACATTACACCTCTGTGTTTGTATGGTCGATAGTCTAGGCTTTTTAATCTCTACGCCCACCATTTCAGCCATTTTCCCAACAGATTCGAAAATTGTTGAGAACTTTGATTCAGCATCATTTCTCAGTTCAAGAATTTTTTCCTTTAAACTGTTGACCATGTTGATGGCAGCTAACAAATCAACATCCTCAAGTTGTAGGGCTCGACATAAGGGCAAGCTCAACGCAAATATGACTGCCAACACCCTTAAACTGACGAGAAACGTTGAACCCTTTACGGCGCAGAGAAGTTGAGCTGCCATTGACGATGTGTCAGCATCTGCCCATGTTGAAATTTCTTCTAATGCGTCATTGATGGCAGGCAACAGTTCTTCGAGGACAAGTATTGAGTCATGACGCTCTACCCAACGTGTAGGGCACATTTGTTTCAGCCTAGTTGCTTTAGAGTCAGGACATTTTTCCTCGATTGCCCTTTTGAGAACTTCAGCTCTTTTAGGAGTGTTGAAAAAGTTGTACAGCTTAGTTGCCGTCCCACAACAATTCCTTATATCTGCTACTGAACATGAACTGCTTATAGCCAGGTTTAAACTGTGAGAAGCACAATGTACATACACGGCTGATTTATGTGTTTCCTGCACACATGCCTGTGCTCCGTTAAACTTCCCACTCATCGACGAAGCACCATCGTAGCCTTGGCCCCGTAAATACTGGGTTTGTACTCCAAACTGCTCAAGCGATTGTAAAATAGCCGTAGCCAACCCCTTTCCGGTTACATCATAAACAGGTACGAACTGCAAAAAGTCTTCCCTGATTTTATTATCGTAGACATATCGTACCCCCACTGATAATTGTTCCACGGTTGCAACGTCCGTTGTTTCATCAGCAAGGACAGTGAAGCACTTCGCAGAATTGACCATACCTACTAATTTTCTTAAGATAATGTCATTACAGGCATTGATGATTTCGTTTTGAGTTTTGGGAGCTAAGTAAAGAGCGTTTTTAGCTGCAGTCTCTAAATGATTCTTAAGGTACGTGTCCCCAGAATTAGCTCTGAATCGCAAAAGTGCGCGAAAATTTCCTTCATTTTGTTCAGGATCTTCTCCTAAATTAAGATCTCCATGGTCTCTGTGGGCTCGGAGAGCTATGCCCTGCCGACCACAAAACATGACTGTTTCAATGATCGGTAGAACTGCTCTTCTGTTCTCCAATATTTGTTGTTGTAGGGTAGTGTTTTGTTGTTTTTCGACTGATGGCTGGTCCCCTTTTTCTACTGCAACCCAGGCTTCTGACTTAAGCATGCTACTTTTATGGTAACTAGTCTCGCCATGCTTATCGAATTGCTCTACGGCATCTTTCCATTTATTAAACGGTTTTTTAACCAAATTCCCCAGGGTCTGCGAACCCCTACCACCCCCGATAGATGAAAACACCGAGCAGTATCTGCAGAAAGCACCATCCTCCAACTTTGAATAGAGTAGCCAAGTCCACCTTGACAGCCATTGGTATTTGAACTTTAAATTTCGTTTTCCTGATGGTGGAAAGTTGAAGTTCGGTTCCGGCATCCATGGGTTTTCCATGATGATTTTTCTTTCTGTATCTCCAATCTGCAACAAAAATAAGACATTTGTTGCAGATTGAGACTTTTAAAGTTTACAGTTTTAAAATTATTAACTAACTAGGAATACCCGTGTAGCGCGATGCGCTGTATGTTTTTTGTCGCATGTTATGTTTACTTTTTATAGACAGCTGTTTTGACCCTAAGATTGTTTTGAACATTTTCTCATCTTAATCTTATGAGAAAAACTCGATATTTGAGAGCTTCTCACACCTTTCATGTAAGAGTTTTAAAAGTCTAAAACTTAATGCACAACTACGAAATAAGACGATTTTTTTGACACTTCAGACGTTGAAATCGGTCCACAAATAAGGGAGGAGTAAGTCATGTTTGTTTATAAAACGGCTTTATTAAAGATAACCATGTTTGTAAAGTAATAAATGTTTATTTATTATTTATTTATTCAACATTGCAATGTTCTTAAGTAAAGAAGGTCAATATCAGGTTAATTTGTTGCTGTATATTACGTGTGCAAATTTGATATTTTAACAATGTAAGATTTTATCACATATCACCAAGTACAGCGATTAGATTAACATCAGTTATCAGTACAATGTTTTTGAAACAAAGTTTTCGGCAAGGTTGAACTGTAAACAGTAACAAATGACAAAAATTGTCCTAAAATAACCCAACATTGGAAAATCAAATTTGCTTGCACAGTACACACTCAAATTGTAAATGTAAGTCTTTATTGAGGTTTGAACATACCTTGTTTTTGACAATTAATCCAATGTCGTTGAAGTCTGGGACTGGGACTGCTGCTGATGAAGGCACAGATTCCTGTTCAATTGGTTCCGGCTCATTATTAACAACAGTTGACGCATCACCACTTCCACTAGTATCGCAATCGCACTGGTCAGGCTTAAGCTTTTTAAAAAAAGACAACGTGCCGGCCTTCCTCTTCTCACCAGATCCAGAGCTAGTACCACTCATCGTAATACACTTTAAAAGAAAGCAACTAAAAAACAAGACAATTAACGCGACAGGCAAGGGCAGAACACTAAGCAGGTGCTTTCAGTGTGTAGGTTGGCAGCGTGGTTGGTATTACTGTACTGACACTGGAGGGAGGGGTGGGTGGGGGGGGGGGGGGTGAAGCGGAGACGATGATCCATCAACTACACACACGACACACAGTAGAAACCGTGAGTCATCCCCGCCAAATATATTGCATCTTTACTGCTACTTGCGCTAAAACTATTTACTGTATTTGGCACGATTGGGAATTTTATACGCTGCAAAGCAGTTGAACAATGGTTGAACAGATGTTTAAGCTAGCGTATCGACCTACATGCATTTCACAAATGCACTTTCAACTATTACTTTTTTCGATGGGGGGGGTTACAACCCCCAAAACCCCCCCCTCGTTACGCCCCTGGACCGTGTTGATAAATAATTGGCAACACAAAATTCTGCCAACTCGGTTGTTCTGAGAAGCATTTCTTTCCTAAATAACATTGCTTTGTCAAACCTTGGTCACTTTGGCTTGATAAGGTACTCAGTCGTACTCTGGGACATATCTATTTACAATAGGCTCAAATTTGTTCTTAAAAAAGAGCTGTAAGATGTATTTTAAAAATTAAACCAACAGAATCATGTAAAGTTAATTAAAAAAAACTAAGTTTATAAACCGCACCTGCTATCTACAAGTTTGAAGATTTCCTACGTTAAAGAACAACAACTTGTAAAGGCACGTCAGCATTCCACAGCACCAGAAACAGAAATATCAGTCCTTCAATAAATCATAATTTGAAACTGATTTAAAACAAACTCGAGTATGTTACTTTCTTAATTACCATCTAAACTAGCTGAGATTGATAAAATTTTAAAATTAAAAAAGAGGTTTCAAAAACGTTTAATTGACAGTGCTTTTACCATACAGGTAAAGAGTTACCTAAATTAACATTTTACCAATTTTAATCCATAAATATTTATATAATTAGTCCGTCGACAATGTTCAACGATTGAATGAAGAGTATTTTAAATCACTAAATTTCAATAAAACAAGCACCATCGTGCAAACTATATAAACTAGCAGCCAACATAAACAAGATTTTGAACAGATTTTGAGCACATCTTGCTCTCAACTTGAATCATTTACTTCTCAACTACAGTATGGCGTCCGTCCCACAATCTGTATGCCAAGAGAGCTTGTCTAAGTTATGTAACTTATACAATAACGGGTACGATCTTTTCCTATAGTTTCACGAACAGCTCCCACGAACCGTACTTATTGATCTTTGAACTATGGTAAATTAATTCTGTCTGGTCTGGTTTAGGCTACCTGCAAAAAAACGCTGTAAATAACTCAAATGTTTGGTATTGACAGCGCCTTTTCCTTGAAAAGTGGTATTTCATATCACTGTTCTACATTTATGCATTTATGACGAATTAAAATATTTTTCCAAGCGTGATTTATAATATTGTGGTCAGTAAAAAAAAAAAAAAAAAAAAAAAAAAAAAAAAACTACAGCGATTGCAAGAAAAACCTAAACTAAGTTTTGACCCAGTATGTTACGTTCGGACATGGAGTGCACAGTAATGCATTTTTTGATGTTTGGTAAAACCAATTTTTTAGAAATTATTAAAAAGCAATGGCTTTGATGGAAATAGGAGAATACCAATGGTTCACAAGTGAAGCAGGTGTCACCGCAATCAAATGGTTGGACAATAAGGCAGTCAATGTACTGTCAAACTTTCACGATTCTAAAGAAACTGTGAAAGTTCAACGGAGGCAAAAAAGTGGGGATAAAGTTACAATTTAATGTCCTGCGGCTATTTTTGATTACAACCAAAACATGAACTGCGTAGATAAGTTTGATCAAATGAAGGCCTGTTATGAAATTGATAGAAAAAGTAAAAAGTGGTGGCATAGAATTTTTTTTACTTGATTGATGCAGCTATTGTTAACGCTTATGTTCTTCATAAGTGTTTACCTGTGGAACGTCTAGACCTGAAAACCTTCCGTAGGAAAGTAGTAGCTGGGCTTTGTCATGGAGATTCTCTGCCTGATGAACAGAATAGAATTGAACAGCCTGTCAGGTGTAAGAAGATAGTGCCAATTGAACAGAGGCTGTCTGGATCTACTCATCAACCCGAAAGAAGCACAAGAAGAAGATGTATCCTTTGCAGCACAAAGAAAAAATGTGTTCAAACATTTTGGATTTGCTCAAGCTGTCAAGTACCTTTGTGCCTTGGAAAAGAAAAGGACTGCTTTCAGCGCTACTATTCAAAGAATTAGATATGTTTCACATCTGAATGAATAACTAAGAAAAATAAACTTATTTCAGCCGAAGAGTCTTTTATTTACCTATGTTTTAGTGTTTAATAACTTAAATTAGGCTAAAACTAGATTTTTCATTTTTATTTATAAAGTGTAGTTTCCTTGAAAAGTAGTCATGTAGCATAGTGATGCAATAAATGCATCACCTTAAGTTCTTGGATTGCACAGTGATGTAAAAAATGCATCGCCCCATTAAAAAAAAACCACTTAGTGTAAAAAGAAATTGCTATATTTCTCATATTTAGGCCTTGATTAAAAGAAATAAACAGAGTTTTCCCGATTTTGAAAGGATGACAAGTTCCGTGCAGCTAGCGTCATGACCCCCCCGTGCAGCTAGCCTCATGCAGCAAAGAGTTAAAGGAAAAACATATCACATAAATTGCAATCATGGTTCAGAAGGAACCATAGTACATGTACTGCCTGTAAACTTATTCAGCGATCGCATAGACGAAAAAGATAAAGACTAATGTAGTTCTTTGGTGTTGCTGGACTATTCGCAAGCATTTGACTCAATAAGTCATGAGTTTTTTTTGTCAAAATGAAGTATTATGGCTTTCATGAGACATCTGTAGAATGGGTAGACATATTTGGTAGATAGACTACAGGCTACTCGTCTGGGAAGTGAGACATCTGGAGGTTTGATAAAAAATAGAGGGGAAGTTGTTTAGAGCCAGTCTCGTTCAATATGTACACTTCAAACTTTCCTAGTTGGTTGGAGTATTGTTCAATTCTCGTTCACCAGTGTGCTGATGATTGTAAGCTGCATTTCTCATACAACCCTACATTGGCAGAAGAAGCGATTACAAATATGGACTTGAAATCAATTTCTAAGTAGTCCACTGCAAATGGCCTTCAGCTCAATAAAGGGAAGTGCAGCGTACTCAATCTGACCCCACTGAACATAGTACAGACCCTTGAGGGGAAGGGTGAGAGTGACGTGTTAGCTGGGGAGCGTTTAACTGTGCAGGAAGGCCAGGACACAGGGCGTCGTGATTGACTGTGGGCTGTCGTTCTCTAATCATGTGACTTACACTATTCCACGTGCCATTGACAGGTTGAGAGATCTGTTCAGATTAAGAGGGTTATTCGGGACTAAAACTACCCAAATATAAACAGTTAATAACTTTTCATACATCTGCATCAATTCCGTGCGTTTCGTTACCTATGTTCGCTATATTGTTGGATGAAAGGAAAATATTTTAAGGTACGGATGCCCTTTAAGTTCTGAGTTTAAACTATTATCTTACCGTATCGGTAAGAAATATTGAATCAGTAATCAATAAATGATGTCTCACACCACACAGTACTAATTATTAGTTGACCGGGTTAAGAATTAATTTTTTAAATAATGTTTATTATTATTTTGTTATTTTTTCCTTTTTCTGTCCTATCTCTCACTTACAAAATTAAGTTCCACGGGTCCTATACGGTTGATCAAGTGTGTCAATACCAAGTTACGTGTATGGGTGAGCAGGTGGTTCAAAATCACGGTATATGTATGCAAATAACTAGATATTTAGACAGTAATTAGTAGTAGTCAACTAATTATTTACTTCTGAATGACTAGT
>JAQJVL010004061.1:0-50244 GCA_035578905.1 Stictocephala bisonia
AATTCATAGTAAAAATTTAGTTTAATACAAAAAATTTAGTCAGGCCAGTATTTATAAAGAATTTTTCAAACTTAGATGTGCTACTTGCCATAAAATTCGGAGTATTTTTCATTGTTATCCCTTTATGACATTAGTGCTGTAGAATTCAATATAAATCGTGATTTCCTCTATCTTGACATAATCTGTGTTGTATGAAAAGTTAGGTGTAACTTGGGCCTCACTCAACAAGTGGATCGCAAGGTATGTCAATGACAAGCCACTTGTGTACACTTGTTTGAAGTAACCTTGAGTATTCTACTGTTTTTAGAATACGGACCGAGTGTACACAGATTCAGAGGCCGTTCGGAGGAAATTCCTCTCATGGATAGCGTGGAATCTCTGGAGGTGAAATGGAAATATGCGTAGAACTAAATTTATAATTTCTATTGGCTCGTTTTGACTGACAGTTTTTTACAGAGTGCTTCGTGTCCACACTGGTTTAATTATTGCTACTGATTTAAAGTGTTCCAGAAAATTCTTTACGCTAAGGAGATCTATTTGTTTACCCGTACTTAGGTTGTGTTTAAGTGGCCAGATGTACTACCATCGGAAACAGACTTCTCGATCTAGTTTTTCAAAATGTATGGCTGGTTTCTAGGGATGATGAAATCAGCATATTCTAGACACTTGCATTCTTAACTGTGTGTTAAATGCATAATTAAGCAGTTTAACACCATTTCTCAAGGGATCTATTATTTGGTCTAAAAACTGATTTGGACACTTAAGCGTTTAATTGGCCGGTGTCATTGGCCAGTAGGTTGATCAGTGGGGTTTTTAAACTACGCAGTTTATAATATATATATATATATATATATATATATATATATATATATATATATATATATCATACAAAAAACAATACTGTATTATAAATAAAATACAGCATACAATTTAACACAGAACCACCAAAATATCTTATACAATCTTTTTTAAGGTAGTTTATTAGACTAAACTTATGTTTTAACTTAGATTTTAGTTTCAGTTTAAAATTAAATGAAATTAGTGGAATTAAGTTAATTTGAATTTACTTAAAATAGATAGGCTTACGACTAACAATACAAACAGTAATTAATTTCAAAACTAGCCAACAATTTTGTAACCACATATACATCATATTTTAGTAAATAATTTAAAAGTAAAAGTAGTATGTTATTCGATGATGTTTACATATTGCCTGATAGCAACATATTTATTAAAAATATAAAATATTTATATATTTAATTGTTCATGGTACAAAAAAAATCATTAAACGTTTGTCGGATCTATAACTGTTTATATTATGTATATAAACTACTCAAATTTTAAATGAAACTTTCATTGGTAAATTATTGTAATAACATTTAAGTTATTACACATAGCTATTAATAATAACCAGATGATTCTAATGTTTATCACTTTAACACTAAGCTTAAATAGTTTTAAATTCGCTTAAAAAACCAATTCATTTAAAACTAAGCTGAACACATTTTAAATTTAATAAACTTTTCAGATGAATACAGTAAACATTCCTTTATAAGGTCAACTTAACTGACAATTTGGAACGAAAAATCGCTTTGAACTAACTCACAAAGGAATCATAATAACGTATATTGCAACTTCTAGCTCCAATAAACTTCTACAACATGTTGCATTGCATCTATTTATGAACTTGTTTACATTAATAGTTACAAAGTAATGTCTAATAATTTTAATTAATTGGTTTACTGTTAGTTTTTGATGTTGTAACAAATTTTAACTTAATATACTCTAAAGTTATTATTTTTAATTTTAAATTTGATTTTAATAATTTTATAGAGACGGGGAAATATCATGATTACTTGTTTTATCAAGCAAATACATGCAAACAATTAATGATAATTTGACTCTAAATTCTCAGCTGTTCTTATTTACTCATTTTCAAAATTCTAGACAGACGTAATAAGTTTCATAACCGTGATAGGTACTAGTACAACATTTTTTCGTAGGACTTTTCAATCACTCCTATTTAGTATGCCATACAATTTAAATTAATAGGATGTATAAAGTTCAAATGTTTTTATAATATGTGTCCACTATGAACGTTGTGATTTCTTTCTTGGTAAGGAACTTCATCAACCCAAGTGTGACTGATAAATTTCCCCTTTTCAGTGAATATTGCACAACGCACAACTGGGAAACATTTAGATGTACTCACCTCCAGAATATTATCCACTTGCTTAAGTGTATTGAAATTTATTTTAATTGCATAAATTACTAAACATGATCGTATGTAAGTATTTTTACCTTTCAGTCGTCAAGATGACAAATCTGTCGTATGTTTCTCTTGGTTCTAATTTAAACACACGTTGCGTTAAAAATATGAAACGTAGATGATATTTTATGTTTTATTGTAATATACTTTCAAACTGTTAATAGGTCTGTATTTTCAATACAGTATTTATAATACAATACATTGTAATATAAATATTCCATTTGAGCGTGAACCCTACTAAACATATATTGAAGTGTATATAGAGTTCATTGTCAACCCTAGATAATACTATATAGTAAATTAATATATTTTGACTATTTATAACTTACTCTGTATAGTTTATATACATAAATTATATATAAATAACACATAATTAATGAGTTCATAGTTAGCTAACAGTAAATTCTTCTAAATCATGAGTTTTAAATAACACCATTAACCCTTGCACAGGCAATAATTGCAATTACGATTATGGATCAATTTCGTAGTCATTTTGGCAATGAGTTTAAGTAGACTTATCATACATAGAGTAAGTTTCACCTTATTATAAATTCAACTCCCCAAACATTGTACACTGCATGAGTAGCTCTTTAAAGCGGTTAATCTCTGGCCAATAATGTCATGTACAAATTTGGCCCAGTTAAAATAAAAATAATTAAAACACTGAAAGTAAAAACAAATGAACTTCCAAACCAAGAATTAGCGTGGATTAAGAGGGCTTTATATCTGCTTTTCCTTGAACTTTGTGTTTGCGCGTTACTGATCAGTTTAGTATTGTTATACTTTCAATATGTTATTATAGCAAGTATAACTTTATTGAAGTAACATTTGTATTACTAATTAGATATATAAATGCTAATTATGCATATACTTTATTGCTTAGTATATTTTTACTATAGTAAGCATACTTTTTCTGTATGTTTGTGGTGTTATGAATATGTATAGTGTTTTTAACCAAATCTCTATCGTATTTTAAAATAATAATTGTTCCTTAGTAACAATTTTCAGTATTGCGTATTGCGCCCAGTTATTTGTAACAGTTGTTTAATTTTTTTTTTTAATTGCAGTGAAATGTCTTCCTCTAACAACAGCATGATTTTTGGGAACTTTTTCTTCGAAACAAGAATTTGTTTACAGGAATGTCGTTTCTGTTTTTAACCATATGCAAAGGATTGTTGTGTCGGATTAAACCATTCTTTAAAATGAGAAGTTAATAACATGAGCAGTAAGCTTGTACTAACCATGTTATTAATGTAGGTTAAAGCAGTATTGTTAACCAACAAGATGAAATATATTTTATAATTTTAAATTTTTGCAATAATAGAATATACTAGTCCTATGACAAAATTAAAAAGTATATTTTAACTAGGAATTTTTTTTTCTCACCCGTTTGAATATTTTCATAATCTAATTTAATGCGTGAACGTTAGTGAAATTAAGTTAGCTTTGTGTGTTACAAAAACTTAAATGTATAATATAGGCATAATCAAATAAGAACTTATTTTGATCCCCGTTAGGTTAAAAAAAATTTGTTGATGATAGTAATTATTACTAAGAACTTTGGTTATATTTTTCGTTAACTTCATTTCAATAGATTAAGCTCTTGATTATCACATGCTATTCACTTTAGCTAGTATTATTTAACTCTAGGTAACATACCTATGCTATGTGCCGATACTATTATAAATATCACATTGCATTTTAAGAACGTTTGTGGAACTATTTAATTGTTCACTGGTAAACTGTTAACACCATTCACAAATACCACGTTGTGTACTTACGTATTACAAATATGGCAACTTAGTACTTAAACTGCTACTTAACTTACCTAAAGTTTATAATTATTTACCTTTCTACTATGATATACAATAATCTAAAGTTATTTGTTCAAGCTTTCGTCCTATATTTTGAGAATATTTGTAATTGTTACAAACGTAAGATGTACAGAAAAGTGCATAGTTGTAAATGATCGTATTTTTAATCACTTGAATGCACCGTTACCTACGGTCCTGTGGTAACGCAACAAGAACAAGAAGAATGTAACAATAACAAGAAATAGGAAGAGTTATTGTCTGAATTAAAGGATATTTATTTACATTATGTAAACCTAATTGAATATTTCGTGAAACTGAATATTTTACTTAGTTCACAATTATTCTGTTTATCGACCGTACATTGAACTTGTGTCATATTAATGTGTCTGTTTCATAATAAAGACAATTGTTGGTTAAAAAATATAAAGGGTATTATTAAAATTGTCATTAATACATTAATAAGTAAATGCGCAGATAAAATAATTTTAAAAACATTAAGCATTCCTTGAGCTAATAAGTAATTTATTTCTTAACGTTAGGAAATGATTATAAAAATAAAATTAAAAAAAAACATTAAACAATAGTGCATATTGCTACAAAAGACAGTTTTAGATGATATTGATAGCTGACAGTTTTCCAACTACTTTTATTTCAAGTTTTGTATCGTTTGACATAGAGAACAAACATACCTGATCCCCCAGAAAGTTGAATTATACAGTCACGCTTTGAATCTAAACCAATACAAGCAGACGCTGTAAAAGACATCTGGATTCAGTTGAGAGAAAACACGCCGCCAAAAGTGACTCTTTTGGCTTCAGGCAACACGTACAAGGAATACAATCCGTTTCCAACTTTTAACAAAGTGTTCATCTTGGATACAATATAATACTTTCATGCACATTGGAACCCTCAACAAGATTATGTTAAGGAATTATTATAAAGTACTATAATTTATTTATTTTAGATCATTGAATTAATATTGTGAGGAATATAATTAATTTAAACTATATTTATATACTTAAAAATGTTGTTCTAATCTTGTTTTTAACAGTTAAATATTAAATTACTCTTGCGATTTAATGTTCAGTTATAATTGTAATATTACTAGCGCGTTTTTAAACTAATTGTTGAAAAAAGATCGAGTGGGATATTTCGGAGTGACAATTATTAAAATTTTTGAAATCGATGGACTATACAACTGAATTGAATTAAATAAAGTCCATTCCAATTTATTAATATAGCTATGAATGTAATTAGTTTTAGATAAAAACAATCAAAAGAGATATTTGGGATATAACTATCAATATTTGATCAATATATACACAGTATAAATATGTCATTGATAATTTATAGTATTTATATAAAGTTCAGAATTAGGGCTACCTACGTATTTTTCGGATGTAATAAAATATAAACTAAGTACTCTTTAACATTTTTATTTAAATTATTTAACACAGCCTGTTTCAACTTAATAAACATTTTCAAGTGTAAATCAAATAATTAAATTAAGTATATAATAATTCTTTAAATAAAATTGTAAAACATGTGGCTTTCCTAAATATTGGTAAATATGAAATCCACCTTCGCCGAACACTTGCTCTCTACAGACCACACGTACACAAAAATAGAAGAAAAAATGAAAATATTACATTTTATGAAAAAGGGCAAGAGAGTGAATGCAACTTAGGAACTACATATGTGTTTAGCACAACAAGAAAATACAGTGAACATATTGAACACACAAATCAATTATACAAACTCAATTTTTGATAAGGTTATTATATAATTAATTGAATTTTTTGATTTAAACTAAAAAATGACTATTAAGTTGAAACATGTCGTGTGAAATAATTTAAATAAAAATGTTAAAGGGTACTCAGTTTGAATTTTATTACATCATACAAAATTATTGGTAAATTATATAATTTTGCATCGCTAATATACAGTATATAATAATCGGTACACAACGGTTGATGTGTAATCTAGGAGCTATATATAATGCATTATCAGCTGTTAACACTAGCAGGGCTGATAGCTCAATATATATCCGATATTAACCCTTTTAGTGCCGTGACCTTGAACAGCCTCTATGGTGAAAAGTGCCAAGCAATTCTGAGCAAAAATGTAAGGGTTTACAACAAAACTCATATTAAATTTATTTTTGGTCATAAACCTTTGAAATAAGTTTTGTTTTGTTTTATGGTTATTATTGCACCTTTTGATTGTGAATTATTTAAAAATATTGTCTTCCAAGTATTTATAAACTAAAAAAACATGTAAAAAAGATAAAAGTAAAAATAAAAAATTTGACTTTGAGTCCATAAAAGTATATTTCAGTATTTTTTTAAATTTTTTCCAGTAATACTGTCTTATAGTGCATCTAAAACTGAACAAAACCAGTATAACAAATATTACTTTCATGCAAACAATGCCCAATATTTTGCAAAATAAAAATATTTTACAATACGATAATTTACGGCGAAAACATATATGTTATGGAAAAAATTTATTCTCTGGTATTCTTATAAAAAAACAAAGTTATAAGAAGTAAATTACTATATTAGGAGCTTATTCTATACCTAAAATATGTTGTAACCATAGTAATCATAAAGAATAATATAGAAAATAAATCATTACATACCTTATTGATTGTTCAATAATTCAGATATTCAGAGTGAAAAATCAGGTCTCCTTACTGAAGCATTGAATTTATTATTGGTTTTTTACACTAATCATCACAGTTTACTTTATTTCTATCCATTTTACAATAAAAATGATCAACTTTGATTTGAAAACACACGCAAACACCGCTCGGCACAATGTAAACAAACAACTAGCGCAACTTTGTAAACTAATGAAACATCGATATATCGAAGAGTACAACAAAACATCGATCGAAACAAGTACTTCGACGCCTTTAGAAGCTGTCTGCATCGTTACTAGCCAGTTAATACAGTAAGGTAGTATTATAATAAATTAAATACGGATCGACACGCTCCGTGTCGACGGCATTTTTAGCACAGATTTGCATCGACACGGAGCGTGTCGTGCGGCACTAAAAGGGTTAATTGTCAACATCACGGTTTTATCATGAAACTTGCTAAAGGTTGGCTGCATTGGAAAGAATTTTTCTAAATTCGTAATTTGTCTGATGATTGTCATTTTAACATGTAAAGCCCATAAAATATCAGCTAATACTTTTAGTTACAAATAATAATATGAAGTGTGTTAAACTTTATTACACAAATAATAAAATGTATACATACTTTAATATCTTTATAAAGGGATTTAACAATCTGGACATAAATATAGAAATAATATATTTAACTGATTGCTACTATGAATATTGTTTTATTCTCAAAACAACAAACAATGTACAATAGCAACTGATTAAAATGCTGCTCAACCGTTAGTATTTATATTGCAGTTGCAGCTTGCTCACCGTTATATATAAAACGGCTTTGTCTTGGGAACGTATTTATGGTGTGCTGCGCAATACTTTGAGATTACACCCTAACAGCTGATTACCCGCAATACTTCAAGGGTCTGTTGTGTTTGTGCTTCCACTTCTTGATTTGAAAAAAACACTACCTTTGTTTGCTGGACTATATAGTCTGAGCCCATCCCTGGAAATTCTATGCTTGAATTGACAGTTGTTTATAATTGATTGTTAAGTATAAAATGTTACAAACTAATGTTATACAAATACACGTGGCAGCTCCAGCTTTTTAAAAGGTAAAATATTGAAATATATGTCTAAAATATATGTAAAAATATTAGTTTCTTTAATTTACATAAAAATACACCTACATGAGTTTTGGTAAACATGAGGCGTACTAATGAATATTAGTAACTAGAATCCTGTGAAATAAACCAAAGTACAAATAAATACACTTTCATTTAAAATTAATCTTAATAATATTATTAGTTTTTTTCCAATACGATATTTTGAACAAATATCTTATATGAAGTGTCTACAGTTGACATGTTAAGAAATGCTCTCCAAGCGGATTTATTAAAAGAATTTTAAAGTATAAAGTTTTATGCAGTTTATGAGTTTCTTGGAGTATTTACAAGTCTTCAGATGAACCATTGAGCGTAATAGAAGAACAAATATATCTTCTGGTCTAGCTTTATACATCCAACTATTACATGATTCATCTGTTGATAGTTCTGAAGCACTGAGGAGCACTGGCTTTACAATAAGCTGAAAAGTCTAATATGAAAAATCTAACTTTCTGTTATTGTTTTCATCACGAGGCATATTTACATCCACTGAACCATTCTCGTACAGTGGTATCACTGTAAAAATAGTATTTATAATATAGTATATTTCATAACAAGAGTGGAAAGTGGGGTTTTGAATGTTCGAGACATATGTTTGAAGTGCGAGACTTGTCGAGCACTTCAAATGGTCGAGAACATACAAAACACTTTCACTCGAGTTTTGAACGATACTTTTCACTACACTACGGAATAATAACAGGTGTTGTTGACTGTGGAAAATTTTCGGTTGTAAACAATGTTACTTTCGGTAGTATACAATAGACAGCTGTTGAAAATATGATGTTTCGCTGGTTATAAACACTTAACGAAAACAGCTAAACTCATGGTAGTGTTGTGAAAAATTATTTATTCCTTTTTATTTACGTGTGTATTATGAAATATGTAATTATAACTTCCGACTTTATAACTATAAAGCCTTTATATAACTAAACTATAACTGTAACTACAGATATAACTTAGCAAGTATAAGTAGCGTACGGTTTGTTGTCAGCTAATATTTCTTAATTAAACGTATAATTTGTAATATGTTTTTGTAAAAAAGTCCTAGTCATGCGGTATTTTTGTTTTGTTTTTATTAGTATAAATGTATTGACCAAACACTTTTCAGAATTAATTTTTTCATAATGGCATATTTTGCATATCATTACTGTTTTAATTTACATTTATAATCATTTTATGACTATTTTACAATATAATATTTCTTATCGATTTTATTTCTGTTTTTAAATTTACTTTTAAAATGTTACTAGAATATAAAAAATGTTGTTTACTAACAAGACTGACAAATTTACTGAACCAATAAATCTAGCAAAAAAACTTAATAATGTCTTCGTATGTTTAAAATAATTGCCTTTTTTGTTTGAAAAACTCTATTCAGTTTTGATGTGAAAGTAAAAATGAACATTACGTTACATACAAAATTATTCAATAAACTGCGAAATAATATAAAATTACAACAAAACTTTATGATATTTAAAGCCTCCCTGCAACACTTTTTATTGGATGGAGCTTTTTACTCTGTAGAGGAATTCTTAATAGTTGAATAATAAGGATTAAGATTAAGACGATATTTATTATTTTAGCCATGTATATAAATATTTGCTATTTTAATTGGAATAACTTAAATTTACATTTACAGTTACTTTAATTATATATATATTTGACTTTGTAATACAATTGTAAAAATGGTCTACTACAAATAAATATTTTGAATTTGAATTATATTGAATCATAAATTTCTAAAATAATAGAAAAAGATAGACTTATGATTTTCTATAAATCTATGCATCCAGTACCGTAAACTGGTCTGCCGCGCGCATGTACGTCACTGAGAAGGCAGCGCGTCTCCGTGCCTTAGTCAATAGTTACATTTATAAAAAATATATATTTCTTTCTGCTTAGCGTTATGTGTTCATTATAATCCTGTATAAAAATCAATTTTTATCTTTTTATTCATAATACATTATAAATTTAAATTGTATGTAAACTCTCTTTTTACATGTTATCTCTCATTTTTAAGAAGCATAGTTCTATTCAATTATTCTGTACTTGTAGATTATCTTTATGTGTGTTGAAATAAATACATGTACTTGCAGACGTTCTTTTCATTGATTGTGCATACAGTTAAAAAATAAGATAATTTTAATATTGCTCTTGTCTCATCTCTTAGGCAATTTTGCGTAAGAAATAGATAACTATGAAAAATAGTTTATTCGTGTACACTGTCAAAAGATTGTTTGCTTAAATGTTTTACTTGCCGACTCTAATATCTTTAACATTATGATTCAACTAAAAAATATTGTTAAATATTTTCTAGTTTATATACATTTGAAAAATGTGCGACATAACTAATTTATGTTACATACAGAATAGTGTTTAAGAAACCAATAACCTTGTATACATTAAGTATGACCATCTTAGAACTTAGGTATGACCATGTTTCAGGTTAAACACAAAGTGAAACTACTACAGCCGATAGTCGATTCCTGTGAGCTTGAGTAGTAAGCTAGTAGCTGTAATGACACATAGCTATGCGGAGTCCAATTCGGGGACCATTATCCCGCAACCTGTTAATAGCCGTGTAACCACCAGATGCCTCAATGGCTGTCTCTTGTCAATCAAACCATTATTCCATCCCACGATCCGAAAGCAATTCGTGAATGTAGCTTGTCAGGTCCAATGTTCTATCTGTCTTTTAATGACAGTGGCATACTTCAAGTGCCAAGTATTCTTTCTGTAAAAGAAATATATCTAAACTAAACTACTACACATTTTTGTTTTAATATATTAAACAATTCAGGGTTAAAATTTTTGTTACGATAATCAATACTACGACATTTACTTTTGAATATTCATTTTGAATTCATAATTAATCATACTAAGAACTGTAAATAAAATCACATAGTTTTGTCGCAAGTAGCATAGGCTACAAGAGACAAAGTTAAACACTGCATGGATCCATTTTATTATAAAATAACAAAGATATATAAGTTTAGTTTTTATCTAATCCTTTTATTAACTTTTTCATTTAAAGGACCTCATTTACACTTCATAGTCTCTACAACTTATTAAATTAATAAATAAGACAGTGAAGACGTACTGTAAATCGTAAATACAGCATTATACACACGTTTTACCATATACGCTGTGGTACCATTTCATTAGTAGTTGGTTGACTCAACAAAACTTTGTGAATGTAAACATGTTGTTTTTTTGAGTAGTATAATTGATTTTATATACAAAAAATCTCATGAAATGCTAAATTTTGTTCCTCTAATTACCAGGTGTTTTGGGATCCAGTCGTAGGTACATGGGGGTGATAGTGTTGTGGAAAATATTCCAATTGGAAACAGAGGTGGTTCTGCGTTTAGATTTTGACGTATCGAAATTTGTCGCCCACCCACCCGCCCATACACGTACAGTGGTTTTGACCCACCCGCCCGCCCATACACGTACAGTGGTTTTGAACCACCCAACCACCCATACACGTACAGTGGTTTTGACCCACCCGTACTCCCATACATGTACAGTGGTTTTGACCACCCGCCCGCCTACACTCGTACAGTGGTTTTGACCCGCCCGCCCATACACGTGCAGTGGTTTTGACCCACCCGCCCACCCATACACGTACAAAAGTATTGATAATTTCCTGTTCTGTACGTGTAAGGGTGGGCAGGTGGTTCAACACTACTGTACGTGTAAGGGTGGGCAGGTGGGTCAATACCTCTGTATGTGTAAGGGTGGGCGGGTGGGTCAATACCACTGTACGTGTAAGGTTGGATGGGTAGGTCAATACACTGTACGTGTAAGGTTGGGTGGGTGGGTCAGTACCACTGTATGTGTAAGGGTGGGCAGGTGGGTCAATACCACCCTTCTTCTACGTAATTTTGATGGGAGGGTGGGTGGGCCAATACCATCGTACGTGTATAGGAGGGCGGGTGGGCCAATATCACTGTACGTGTATGGGTGGGCAGGTGGGTCATCACAACTGTACGTGTGTTGGTGGGCGGGTGGATCATCACCACTGTACATTTATGGGTGGGCGAGTGAGTCATCACCTCCGTACGTGTATGGGTGCGCGGGTGGATCATCACCACTGTACGTATATGGATGGGCGGGCAGGTCACTGTAAAGTCTCTCAAATTGTCGATGTGTGTGTGTGTGTGTGTGTGTGTGAGAGAGAGAGAGAGAGAGAGAGAGAGAGAGAGAGAGAGAGAGAGAGAGAGAGAGAGAGAGAGAGAGAGAGAGAGAGAGAGAGAGAGAGAGAGAGAGAGAGAGAGAGAGAGAGAGAGAGAGAGAGAGAGAGAGAGAGAGAGAGAGAGAGAGAGAGAGAGAGAGAGAGAGAGAGAGAGAGAGAGAGTAAAATGACCTTTGTATTAGCATTCATATGCTTTAATTAGTTGATTTATTAAGAATTATTAATTTGAGATCTATTCATTTTATTTGTATTTTTGAATATCTTATGAATATTATTATATCTAGATAAGCATCCATATTTTGTTCATTGATTATAATGAAATTCAGTTCTAACTATCGAGGTTCTATAATTGAACAGGAGTAACCAAATACGTAAAAGAGAATGTGCCCGGAAACCTTATATTGGCCTTCCTCTTCACAACATGATGGACCACTAAGGGGTCCATAGGTGATATAACTAGTAGGGAAATCTGTGACAAGTTACAGTTGTGATGTGTCAGATAGGTCAATCATTACATTCTGTTAAGTCTTTCTTACAAATTGAATAAATATAAAATCATTAAAGTAAAAGACTTAATATCATTTGTTCAGTCAAGAACTACGTTGTACATATCCGAGAATTACGGAGATACCTTATAAACTCTCATTACAATTCATGATAACCTATGCAATAATAAATACTAAAGAAAAATATGTTTTGCTAAGGTCGTTATATGTATATAGCATAAGTATTTTCAATATCGATAAATGATTAACAAAGTATACTAGAAATTTCACTAAAAAATCGATTTGTAAGGGAACTTAATTAATATTATTTAGAGTTTATCATTAAATTAGCTGGTGATGTTCACTGACATTATGCACGTATTAAATTTCTAGCTCCGCAAAACGAAAATAAACAATATTATTAAACTTAAGTTAAAATAATAAAGCATATACACTAAATAGCTTAGTGTATATGCCATAATAACATTAACATGAACAAATTTCGTATCAAAATTTATTTTACTCACCTATAAAAAACTGTAATATTTGATCCAAACAATAATACCAATTACGAACATTATCGAAATGGAAAGACACAATAAAGAAGTAACCAACAAACAAACGATCTCACAAGTTTCTGTAATGGTTTTCCAATTCTCCCTCAGTCTGCAAAACACTTATCAAGGAACGTTATTGCAATAGTATTTAAGCTGTATTAGTTGTATTAAAACATATTGTACCATTTTTTTTACCCATTACAGCGTACGATGTGTTACCAAGCATTTATGATTAAATTAACATAATTGTTAAGATATAGCCCACTGCATATAAATATATTTACAAACACATTTAGAAATAAAGTTACACAAAAATGTGTAACTTTATTTCTAGAAGATTTGAAGTTTGCCTGAGAAATTTAAATCATCTTAGTTTTATTTTTTTTTTCAATAATTCTTGAAAAACAACAAATCATTAAATAAGTAAATTTCTAAATAAAATGATCATTGTACATAATTATTTGTAAATGAATTTGAAAATAAATATACATAGTAATAGTAAATTGCAGCTACAAAATATATTATTACATTTAATAACGTTAATATAACATGATTAAATTGTACTCAGGTAAAGTCAATAACTTAATGCTAAACAGATGAAGGCGTTGATTTCAGCGAAGATCGTCGAATGGGCCCAACTCAAGCTGAATATGGTCATGAGATCAGAGAACATCTGGTTGGAAAGGAAGGTCACGGGGTGAATAACTCTCGGCAAGAGATCTTGGTACTCATGAAGTGAAACAACACAATCTTCCCTAGGAATATTTAGGGTAGGAGATAGAGCCGTTTGCAAAATATCTTGGCATTGTTTGACTCAAAGGTACGCTTGGATGAGCAAAAAGCGCACACTACCGACACAGTCAGAAAGAGCGTTACTGCCCCTAGTAGGCTCAAGTCAAAATTGTCGAGGACCAACATAAATCAAGCAACGGTTGCTGATCCGTACTTCCGTACGGAGCTGATACCTGAGCCGACGGCCTGCAGAAGAGGGGTTTTCATAATTAGCTATTCTTCGTTCAGCACTAGGGAGTCGTTTGGATTACATCGGCCTATAGCCACATGTATATTTCAAATATAGGTTTATGTAGATCACGAGTACTTCCATAAAATATATTTTGCAATTTTATTTAGGTTTTATTTTCAAAATGAAATGAAAAATGTCTTTATTAGGTGAGGTTTATGACTAAACAGTCCTCTCTAACACCTAACCTTTTACAAATTATAAAACATATACAAATAATACATTGTTATAATGTATTAATAAAACAAAGAGAACACAACTAAAAAGACTTATAAAAACTATTTAATAGTATAGCTAACACTAGTAGGAACGAAAATACTATCCTATGAGATAACCGAAATCAAACTAACACTAAACACAACCACACATCATTCATAATATCTAAAGCATCCAAGGACCACACCCGCCACCCACCACCTTCCATCATCCCGCAGAAGCACCCGTTTGACCTCCATCCCAATGCGAGTGCGCTTATCTATTATTGTGATATTATCAGGGAGCATATTCCATGAACGGCAAGTGGAGAAAGAAAATTATCTATCATATAATGTGGTAATATGTAAAGGGACTGATACAAGAAGCGCTCCCTGGCAAGTTTTGAAGTTGTTTATCTCGGACAAGAACTTGAAACGCTCGGTCAGATAATGTGGTATCTTTAAATAAAGCAAATTAAAAAGAAGAAGAAGACTATGATATTCACGCAGCTGCTTCAATTTTAAAACTGACAGTTGCGTCAAACATGGAGAAACATGATCCTGACGACGAAGATTGAAAATAAACATGATGCAGTAGTTTTGAGAAAACTGGAGCTTGTCCGAGAGCTTAACAGTAATGTCATTACATTGTCACAGTAGTTAAAATGTGAAAAACACGAGTTTTAACCAGCATAACTTTTACACTGAACGGTAAGAAGGAAGCATACCGTTTCAGGCTATGAATACTGGCGAATACTCTGTTGCAATTCATTGTAACATGATCACTCTAAGTTAAAGTTTTTTTGATAGTAAGACCAAGATTTTTTTAACATTGTCACAGTATTTCAAGTGACGAGTTATTAAATTTTAACCTAGGAAAAGTATTGCTATCAATATTGGTAAACTGTCTCGAATGGGCAATGATAATAGTTTTTGTAATTTCGACATTAAGTTTGAGTCCATGACTTTTAGCCTAGGAGGAAATGGCTTCAATATCATGATTCATAAGAAAAGCAAATAAGTCAACTTCAATAATAGAAAAATGCATATTTATTTGAAAATCATCGGCGTATAAGTGATATTTGCAATGTTTTATTACATTAGTCATATCATCAATGTATAGAGAAAACAGAAAAATACCCAAAACCGATCCCTGAGGGGCTCCTCGTGAAATAAATTTCCAATTAGACTCACCATCCCCAGTCCTTACACACTGACGCGGATCAGATAAACAGGATTCAAACCAGTCATTACAACTGTCAGAAAATCTATATTGTTATAGCTTTATAAGGAGAAGAGGGTAGTAAGCTTTAGTCACAGTCAAAAGCTTTAGAAAAGTCAAATAAAGTTAAAATTGTAATTTTTTTGGTATCTATTGCATAACAGTTGTCATCAGTTATTTTAAGAAGAGCGGTAGTAGTACTAAGATTGGGACGAAAGCCTGACTGATACTGAGTAATAAGATGGTTCTTGGAAACATAATCATGACATTTTTTATGAACTATCTGTTCAAGACATTTGGAAAGAGCCGGAAATATACTGATAGGTCGTAAATCTGATGGTGATTAGTGATTGGATACTTTCTGTAAAGGTTGAACAATTGTTAATTTCCATATAGTGGGAAATCTACGTGAAGATATAGACAAATTAAAGATATCAGTGATTACAGGTATTACTGCTACTAGAATTTCTTTCAATAACTTAATATGAGCATTGTCAACCAAACCTGCTTTACTTTGAGTGGCCATATTAGCTTTTAACACATCATTCTCAATTACTGTAGAAACCGAGAATTTTTGAAGAGGACTTGTAGTGGGTGAGGAGGAAGAATCATTGACCCAATCCCGAGCTCCGGACTGATCTATTGGAATGTTTACAAAGAAGTCATTTATGTCATTAAGATCGATATTAATTGAAGTTTCAGAATTAAATTCACCCAAACTAAACTCCTTGACTTTGGCCCAGATTTTATTGACCTTCTGTTATTAGATAAAGAACGATAATACGAGGCGTGTTTTTAAGTAAGTGCCGTTTTGGAATCCCGCCGCTGTAGCGCTGCGGTCGGCGTTCAGCGCATGCGTGCTGGGTACTACTATCTATCAGCGAACCACAGCCGCCGTCACGGATACAATCGACTGTATTTAAGGTCACTTATGACTGTTTAAAATTCCTCCTCTGATTAAAAATGCCGCCGACTGTGAAATATGGGCTGTGTACATTTTCTTAACGCTAAGGGTGTGGAAGCAGTTGATACTCATCGTGAGTCTGTCACAGTGACAATAAATTTGGTTTTACAAATCATAACCATCACGATTCAAATGGTCTAAGAATTGAGAGAACTGGTTAAACATTTTTTGTGTGATTCTCATCAAACGTTTGTTTTTGTGATTCTCCGTCAGCATTTTGGGAACCTACCGTATGCATAACATTCTGTACTTCAAACAGTCTGTCACAATGTCAATAATCGCACTTCTTGACACTTGAAGACACACTACATAATGATGCATTTGTAAAGCGTCTGTTTTCTCTGAATTTTTTCATCAACCTTTTGCAACAAGCCATCGGTAATGAGTGAAAGTTTCCGACTTCGTTCATCATCATACACATTCGTACAACCTTAAAAGCTCTAACCCATTTCCATACCATCCCATCACTCATTCTGTTTTATCAATAAACTTCACAGATCTCTCGATGAATGTCAGCTGCTTTCATGCCTTTATCGTTTGCAAAAACTTATCACAATATGTATTTTACAGTTGGCGGCATTTTTAATCAGAGAAGGAATTTTAAACAGTCATAAGCGACCTTAAATACAGTCATATGGGTCCGTAACGGCGGCTGTGGCTTGCCAAAAGATAGTAGTATCTAGCACGCATGCGCTGGACGCCGACTGCAGCGCTACAAAGGCGGGATTCCAAAACGGTACTTACTTTAAAAACACGCCTCGTAATAACTAATCTTAGCATTATGGATCTGTTGTTGGGTTTGGTTTCGACGTTTTATATAAGATATCTAGTCAGCAAGAGATTTAGACCTCTGAGCCCTACGAAAAAATACATCACGTTGTTTTTTCATTCTACGAATATCATCAGTGATCCAAGGGGCAGTTGCTCTGATGATTCTTTTAGTGAAAGAGGAGCATGTTTATCCATAAGTATATCGAATAAAAAATGTAACTGAGTCACCATTGCATTAACGTCAGATAACAAAGAAATGTTTTGCTAAGGAAAATACATGGCATCATTGTGAAGCGCTACGTGATAAATAATTTTAAAATCATTGTGTTGAACAAATTTTACTCTTTTTTAAGGGTGAAATTTATATACACAATAATATCGTGTTTAGACAGTCCAGGAAATGGGACCTGACCAAAGTAAGCCACTAGATCTTGGTCGCTAACAGCCATAATAGTGAAAATAATACATACTCATAACTACTTTTAATTGAATTTAAAATAAAACAATAAATAAAAATAAAACAAACACTGTATAACACGAACATGTACCTCTCAAATAATGCAAAGATAAAAGGGATAGGATAAAAATATGTAGCATGGAAACTATAACTATATAAGCATGTTAGAATAACATGTTGAATATTACTGTCAGACAGTGATTTGAAAAATAATTGTTATTATTATTAGAAGCTGGAAACTGTAAAATAAACCTGAGTGTTTGTCTATATAGAGATACATTATAAATACATTTACTATATACAACAAGGATCATTAATACAATTGAAACAAGTGGACATTAGAAAGAAGTGGCAGTTTATATAAATAGAAAATATATCATGAAATACGACTAGTTATTGAAAGTATTAAATAAAACATTTTAATTAATAAAATTAAGTTTGCTTGGTAAATCAATAAAATTTAAGTAATTGCTGGTCTAGTTGTCATTAATCTAATTATAAATTAAAATAAATAAAGAGAGTTGCACAAAAATGAATACTTAAATTGAATATGATTATTAAATACGAGTATATAATGAATTGAAAATAAAACATTTAAACATAAATTTTTTTAATAGCAAATTAAGTATAAACAATTATAGTTCAGAGAGCGAAATTAGCACCAAATAGTAGGAATACAAATGATGACATTTACCAATATTACAATGCATTAACTATATAGTTTAAAAAACAATATTTCAATCAAAAAGAAATTTAATAAATTAATAAGAATGCGAAAGTAAAGTAAGATAAATAATAATAATAAAATAGACTTATTAAAGTAGTGTAACATATTAATACTAAATTCAATACAGTTTATGTCCTTCATCTTGATTTCAAATCTGACAGTTGAACTCGTTGCAACTCGTCTACAACCCGCACCACTCGTCCACATGATCCAACCGTCCACAGTCCACATCTTCCTTGACCCATGCTGCTGGGTGGCTTGCCGAAGTATCTCAGGACGCCTCGTGGTTAGGTCCTCACGAATTGTGTTTTCAGTCCCCTTGAGGCTTTTCTTCTTGCTGAAGACGTCTTGCCGATCAAGGTAACTTACCAACTTCACAATGATAAGCCTGGGACGTGGTTTGTCGTCTTGACCCATGCTGCTGGGTGGCCTGCCGGAGTACCTCAGGACGCCTCGTGGTTAGGTCCTCTCGAATTGTGTTTTCAGTCCCCTTGAGGCTTTTCTTCTTGCTGAAGACGTCTTGCCGATCAGGGAAACTTGCCAAATTCACAATGTTGAGCCTGGGACGTGGTTCGTTGTCTTCACCCGGAGGGTACGCTTCACACGCTATAGGGCAGGTCAATTGCCAGCTTGGTCTTAAATATCCCCAAAATAGCACCGTCCGTATTTTCTCCTTGGGCTTCATGGATACCAAAGACACGTAGATTATTACGACGCTGGTACTGATCAATGTCGTCCACCTTTTTTCTATTTTTTCAACCTAACCACCTCGCTGTTGATTTCTTTGATTCTTGATCGAGCGTCACTGAGGGATTGGGAGAGTGCGTCCACTACAGCATCTCTAACTTTGTCAGTCATCTTATCCATAATCCGGTCCAAAAAAAGCATCCCCAGCCAAACAGATAGCCACGGCCTTCTAGATTGCCTTAATGTCCATTTCGGTCGCAATAGAGGACGATGTATTGTCACTGAGCGAAGGGGGAAGGGGGCTCATGTGTACGACGAGGAACGGTCCAGTCTCTTCTTATCTTGGGCTGTCCTGGCCTTTGCCCTCCTCCTTCTGGGTGATCTTGTCATTTACAGAAAATAATTGTAATAAAAAAACTAAAAAAAAACATCACTACGAATGAACACACTATGAATTTGACAGCATAATAACATAAACACAAATAATATATATAACATTCGGTATATATTAATACCGGAATATATATTCGGGTGTTTCGAAATGAATAGCGGGGTTTTAGTGTGTTATAATATTTATTACATCAAACTTACAACAAACATTTTGTGTTTTACAGTTTGCAAAGACGGAATCTGTTGTTACTGTGCAACGTGCGTTCCGGATTAAGTTCGGTTGTGATCCTCCAGGTGATAACAATATTCGTAGATGGTATCATCAGTTTGAAGACATTGGCTGCCTTTGTAAAGGCAAGAGTAGGGACGACCAAGAACTAGTGAAGAGAGCGTTGAGCAAGTGCGTAATTCGTTCACGCGTAGCCCTATGAAATCCGTTCGGAAGGCTAATCATGAATTAGCAATTCCTGTGACGACTGTTTGGAGAGTTTTGCGGCGATGCTTGCAACTACGTCCTTATCGTTTGCAGTTGTTACAGGCTCTGAAGCCTACTGACCATGTTTTACGTGCCAACTTTGCTAACGACATGTTGTTGAATGACAATGAAAATTTTCTGGATCTTGTCGTATTCAGTGATGAATCGACCTTCCACCTTAGTGGTCAAGTAAACACCCATAATGTTCTGATTTGGGGTTCAGAAAAACCCCGCATGATGGAACAAGTGCAACGAGACTCCCCTAAATTGAATGTTTTTTGTGCCATATCCCGACAGAAAGTTTATGGTCCTTTCTTTTTTGGTGAAGCAACTGTAACTGGTCCCTCTTATCTGGATACTCTACAGCTATGGCTCTTCCCTCAACTGACACAGGATGAACCAGAGAACTTCGTCTTTCAGCAAGATGGTGCACCGCCTCACTGGCATAACGAGGTACGCGATTGGCTTAACCTCACAGTACCCGACTGCTGGATTGGCCGTAAGGGGCCTAATGATGGCGCTTGTTATCCATGGCCTCCACGGTCACCCGACCTAACGCCGTGTGATTTCTATCTTTGGGGGTTTATTAAGGATCGAGTGTATGTGCCTCCAATGCCAGCCAACCTTCCCGAATTAAGGAACAGGATTGAAACAGCTGTTGCGGCAATTACTAATGAGACACTAACCAAAGTTTGGGAAGAACTCGCATATCGTCTTGACGTGTGCCGAGTAATGAATGGTGCTCATATTGAACACTTGTAGGCTATTATGTAAAACTGTTTGAGTTCCTCTTTTGTTTGATATATCACTTGTGGCTTTAAGTTTGATGTAATAAATATTATAACACTTTAAAACCCCACTATTAATTTTGAAACACCCTATTAATATATATATATATATATATATATATATATATATATATATATATATACGTAAAAAATTTAATACAGCAGAAATAACCCCGTAAAAATCCAAAATTTTCCGGAGCCGACCAAACTAACGTGCACTCTCTCTCACATGAGTCTTATCTCTTCAAACTATGATTTTTATACTTTTTCTGCATTTTAAAAAGAGCACTATAAAATGGATTGTGACCAATTTTTATGACCCTCCTTTTATGACTAAATGACCCACTTTTTAAGACTTATTTATTCAATTTGTTCATTTATGATTCCAGCTATATTGTAATATATTATTAGTAGACACATCTATTATCCGATGGACCGTGCTGGAATTCTACTGATAACACATGATCTATGGAACACATTGTATATAGTACCTCAATGACAGTATGTAGTACCCCATTGGATTAATATTGGCAACAATTATTTCGTTGAAATTATCTCACTTATAAATTCATTCAACGCTTATCAACCACGTACAAATTGTATTTCTTCTACAAGTATTTTTTATGGGATTTGTATGGTTACTGTGTTTCTTTAAGGTATATTACACATATAATATGTCTTAAACAGAGTTTAAAAAACGATAGAAATATATTAAAATGTATTTAAGATTGTTTTCTATGTAAAAAAATCAGTAGCAATAGCTCTTGGAGGTCCGAAAATTTATCCATAAATGAAAAAAAAAAATACAGAGGATGAAAATGATGTACAGTTTACAATATTTATGAACTTACATAACCGTAGTAAACTTTTTATTTATTTATTTATTTTTTTTATTTATTTATAAGACGCCGATCGTCAAGATATGGGTGAATGTGGATTTTGAATGAGTGTGATGAGTGTAGATGAGCGAATGTGTGTAATCCTTATGAAAATACATAATAATTTTAATAATAACAAAATATTAATTTCATACTGTGAATTAATAATATTCTAAATAATATAAACATAACTCGGAGTAGAACATGTTCAACGTGATATATAACAGGAATATTATTTTTGATGTTTTAAGTATACTATTAATAAATAAACTCCACTATTACTAGGGCTTGTTTTAGTTTTTTATTTACTGCATGTTTAAAACAACTATAATTTCAAACTAACAAATAACACTTTACTGTGTGATACCTTTCGATATAAAAGCTATCATCTTTTAATAATTATATAACTCTTATTTTCATATAGTAAAATTTTACTATATATCGTAATATCACTTATTTTCTTCATAAATGTCTTTTTTTTGAAAATATTTAAAAAATGTACTAACAATGTTTTATAACATATAAACACTTTTAGTAAATACATTTTAATTGTACTTAGGCAAGTGACTTATTTTCATTTTAATGAATGTCCACTAGTCGAAATATAGTTTAATGAGGCTTTGTTTATGTTTTATCTGGGTGAATGTTTGGAGAGTCAACACTTCCCTCATTAGAGCGCTCATTAACGTTGTGAGATTTCCAGGTGATGTATAAAGGACAACCTGTTTGTACGTCTGTATGATCAAACACAAATCTATACTAATATATCTATGCTGATGATAATATTTCAGAAATTATAGAATGATATCATTAATTAAAATAATAATTAAGATAATATTCTTAAAAGTAAAACCATTCATTGTTTGTATATCAAAAGTATACATATATAAAGCTTGAGAGATATCACGATGTATTCCTAGATCCATTTCAGTTGTTTTAAAAATTCGTATATCTGTAAGTTGAAGGTGTTACATATTTTGAACTAAGGTGGTCAGTTTATATTTGACTTGGAACAGAAAGTTAGTAGTATTTGCACATTCTCATATTTTATTTCTTGATACACCATGAATTTCTTAAATACACTGCAGAAGGATGGATAGTGCCGGACAATGTATCCATTCACAGCAGCTGACCACTCACCAAACCATTGTACACTTCAAATGCTCCACCTTACTGCCAACCTTGCACATTACGTCACACAGACAACTAAGATTTACCTGCTATAGTGGGACTATATCCTTAAATACTTTGCAAACAGAAGGACACTGCTGGAAACTGTATCCATTCACAGCAGCTGGCCACTCACCAAACCATTGTACACTTCAAGTGCTCCACCTTACTGCCAACCCTACACATACACGTCACACAGATAACTAAGGTTTACCTGCTATAGTGGGACTACATCCTTAAATACTTTGCAAACAGAAGGATACTGTTGGAAACTTTATCCATTCAGAGAGCAGCTGGCCACTCACCAAACCATTGTACACTTCAAGTGCTCCACCTTACTGCCAACCTTGCACATTACGTCACACAGACAACTAAGCTTTACCTGCTATAGTGGGACTATATCCTTAAATACTTTGCAAACAGAAGGACACTGCTGGAAACTGTATCCATTCACAGCAGCTGGCCACTCACCAAACCATTGTACACTTCAAGTGCTCCACCTTACTGCCAACCCTACACATACACGTCACACAGATAACTAAGGTTTACCTGCTATAGTGGGACTACATCCTTAAATACTTTGCAAACAGAAGGATACTGTTGGAAACTTTATCCATTCAGAGAGCAGCTGGCCACTCACCAAAATATTGTACACTTCAAGTGCTCCACCTTACTGCCAACCTTGCACATTACGTCACACAGACAACTAAGGTTTACCTGCTATAGTGGGACTACATCCTTATATACTTTGCAAACAGAAGGATACTGTTGGAAACTTTATCCATTCAGAGAGCAGCTGGCCACTCACCAAACTATTGTACACTTCAAGTGCTCCACCTTAATGCCAACCTTGCACATTACGTCACACAGACAACTAAGGTTTACCTGCTATAGTGGGACTACATCCTTAAATAATTTGCAAACAGAAGGATACTGTTGGAAACTTTATCCATTCAGAGAGCAGCTGGCCACTCACCAAACCATTGTACACTTCAAGTGCTCCACCTTACTGCCAACCCTACACATACACGTCACACAGACAACTAAGGTTTACCTGAAGTGGAACTACCTCCTTTAATACACTGCAGACAGAAGAATACTGCTGGAAACTTTATCCATTCAGAGAGCAGCTGGCCACTCACCAAACCATTGTACACTTCAAGTGCTCCACTTTACTGCCAACCCTACACATACACGTCACACAGACAACTAAGGTTTACCTGCCATAGTGGAACTACATCCTTAAATACTTTGCAAACAGAAGGATACTGTTGGAGACTTAATCCATTCAGAGAGCAGCTGGCCACTCACCAAACCATTGTACACTTCAAGTGCTCCACCTTACTGCCAACATTGCACATTACGTCACACAGACAACTAAGGTTTACCTGCCATAGTGGAACTAACTCCTTTAATACACTGCAGACAGAAGAATACTGCTGGAAACTTTATCCATGCAGAGAGCAGCTGGCCACTCACCAAACCATTGTACACTTCAAGTGCTCCACCTTACTGCCAACATTGCACATTACGTCACACAGACAACTAAGGTTTACCTGCTATAGTGGGACTATTTCATCAAGGATATATTATAACCAATAGCACAGAACATTTTTAATACTCAAACCTAAAGTAGTGGATTATTTCAAAAAGGAACTACTTCATCAAGACCATATTATAGCCAAAAGTACTAAATTGTTTAAAACAAAGGCTATAGTATATTATAGCGTGTAAGACTGAAAATAGAACTTATAAGATAAAATAAATATAATAAATGTAACGCTATATAGTTTCTCACAATGTTGTTAATAAAGGTTTCCAACTCTACCATTTTTATGAATGTCCGATTATTATTAATTTTTGAAAGTTGAATAACGACCTTAATATATTTTAACAACAACTTGTTAAAGCTGAATTTAATATTTGTTTACGTAAAGTTGTTGTTATCAGTCCTTTGAGATGGATGGACCTATCCAGGCGTGTGCACTCGTGTCACGGTCACGCGACACACGTGCAATTTTCGTTCAGATTTAACCTGCAAATTTTAAAGAATTACAGTGTATTTGATATATATATATATATATATATAATTAATTATGGCTGGTAACTGTGGTATTTGTGCTAATCCGTATGAAGAGTGTGACAGTGTTAAATGTGTGGGAAATTGTGGAAATTACTTCCACAATAGGTGTGTCTCAGCAGACGTGAAAACGAGAGGTTCAAAGAAAGAATTTATGTGTGAAAAATGTAAAAAGGATAAGAATAAATCCACCTCATCTATAGGAAGTAGTAAGACAACTCCTGGACCCACATTGACGAAGGAGTTCCTAGTGAGTATGATGGAAGCCTTTAAAGCTGAGGTCTTTAACGATCTGAAAATATTTACTCAAGAGTTCGGTGAGTTTAAGACTTCGTTGACATTCTTCTCGGATAAATTGGACGAATGTACTAAACACCTGGAAGAAAGACAGAAACATTACAAAGAAAAGAAACAAGAAAACAAGTGATTAAAGAAAGAAAATATTAACATTAAGCATGAAGTGAAAGAGCTGAAGATTAGGATGCGACACATGGAACAGTACTCCAGGAAAAATAACATAGAGATAGCGGGAGTCCCACAGACCAACAATGAGGATGTCATCAGTGTGGTGAAAGACGTAGGGAAGGCTGTCGGAGTGACCCTGCGGCGAGAAGAGGTGGCAGCGGCACACCGAGTCCCATCCTACCGTACCGAGAGGACACCAACACTGATTGTTCAATTCACCTCCCGTATTGTTCGAGATCAGTGGATCTATAAAGCCAAGGAGCATCGGAACCTGACTGCGAACATTGTCATCAAGAACTTTCCACAGCGAAGGGTGTACATAAGCGAACATCTCACACCAGAAACTAAGATGCTGTTACACATACGAAGGACAAATGTAAGTCTGTTGGCTGGAGGTATGTGTGGATCAAGGAGGACAAAGTATTTGTCAGAAAGATTGACAAAGAAAAATGCGTAAGAGTTGACAGCCTCGATGACTTGGCCAAATTGGAATAAGCAAAAATGTCATATAACTGTTAAATACATGGTATGATTTTAAATTCAAAATAAGTAGTATTAGTAAACTTAAACGTATGTATGTGTGTAAAGTTTGTGTGTGTGTGTGTGTGTGTGTGTGTGTGTGTGTGTGTGTGTGTGTGTGTGTGTGTGTGTGTGTGTGTGTGTGTGTGTGTGTGTGTGTGTGTGTGTGCGTGTGTGTGTGTGTGTGTGTACATGTAAGGATGCAGGTGTATGTATGTATATACATATAAATAAAATATGGAAATGTTAAATTTGGATTATGATTCTAGGTGGCCAACTCATTGTGACTTAGATTCAAATGTTTTTCAAGATAATATTAGTAGTATAAATTTTGTGCATGTTAATACAAGGAATACTAGAAATAAATTTAGTTTATTTGAATATATGATAAACAGTTAAAACAAAGATTAATATAAAAATTTTAAGTGAGGTGTGGATTAAATCAGAAGAGGTTTCTTTCTATAAATTACCGGGTTACAATTTGTATAGTAAGTGTAATGATAGTTATGCAGCGGGGGGAGTTATTGTATATATAGATTGTAAGTTTAGTGTTAGAGAAAAATACCTTAGAATGAAAACTACAGATTGCCTGGTATTAGAAGTAAAAAAAAAGATACATATTTCACTCTTATAGCTTTATATAGAATGCATAGATTTACAATTAAACTATTTTTAGTAGATTTGGAAGACTTGCTTATTGATATAAAACACTACTGTTTTTTAATTGGAGACATTAATCTGAATTTAAATTGCAATTCAATAGAGCGTGAAAATTATGTAAGCTTAATGAGTAACTTCAGTTTTGTCCCGCTAATTAAACAAACCACTAGAGTGGGTTATAATTCAAAATCCTGCATAGATCACGTTTTTGTTAGACACAAAAATATAAATGCCGTTTCAGCAGTGATATTTGATATGGGTCTGTCCGATCACTACGTAATAGGATTAAAATTACAGATAGAAAAAGAGATTGTTGAAGAACAGCCAAATTTGAAAGAGCATATAACAACTGATTTTGACGAGGTTTTGTTGGAGCTTGAAAAATGCAACTGGGACCAGATATTGAATAATAAATATATTAACGTTTGTATATATAGGTTTTATGATAATGTAAATAAATGCTTAGAACATAATTCGTTGAAACGAGTTATTGACAAGAAATTTGTAAAAGCAAAGGAAAAAAGCCCATGGATCACTAACAATACTTTAAGAAAGTTAGATTTGAGAAATAAACTGTATAAGGGTGTGAAAAAGAGGCCATATGATTTAAAATTAAAAAATTATTACAATACCTTCAATACAGCGCTGACTAAAGAAATAGATTCAATTAAAAACGATTATTATCGAGACAAATTCAGATTATGTAATGGAAATACAAGGGAACAATGGAAACTAATTCATAAATTAACTGGTGATAAGGAAAGAAAGCCGCTGAGTAGAATAGTTCTCGACAACGGAAAAGTGATGGATGATAAGCAGGAAATGTGTGACGAGGTAAACAATTACTTTGTTAACATTGAGCCGATAACGCCAACTAATAGCTCTGTAGTAGATGCAAGTTTTCCTGGGCAAAGTGGTTCATTCTTTATATCCCCAATAACTAGAGATGAAATATAAAAAACTATAAATAGTTTAAAAAATAAAAAGTCATGTGGTATTGATAATTTATCAGTGTATATTTTAATTTATGTGTAGATTTTAATCTCTACTAAAATATCACATTTTTGGAGTACATATTTAATTTAAGTTTTGAAACAGGTGTATTTCCTGAAAAATTTAAAAACAGCATAATTATTGCCATACCAAAAAAACTGGATTCAGAGCAAGTAGACAATTTAAGACCTATAAGCCTTTTGCCATTGTTGTCTAAGGTATTAGAAAAAATAATGAAAAGTAGATTGATTGAATTCCTTAACAGTAATTCCTTTTTTTGCAATAGAAAATTTGGCTTTACAAAAGGAAAATCTACTAAGACTGCAATTTTAGGATTTATTGACATAATATATGAGGCATTAAACAGCAATAAAAAACATCGGCGTTGTTTATAGACTTTAGCAAAGCATTTGATATGGTCATCCATGATATACTTTTGAAGAAATTAGAAATGGCTGGAATAAGAAGTAGTCCGCTTAACTGGTTCAGATCATATTTGATGGAAAGAAAACAGATAGTAAACATTGGCAAATTATATAGTTAGCCAAAAACTGAAAAAAGGGGGTACCACAGGGATCGGTACTATCTGCTAATTCGTTTTTAATATTTATAAATGGCCTGTTAACACAAAATTTTAATGGTAAAGTGACAGCTTTTGCAGACGATGTTGCTCTTACATACGCAAACTACGACAAAGAGATAGTATATAATCAAATGATGCAAGACCTTGATCTATTAAATTCGTTGTGCAATTCAAATTGTATGTCAGTGAATGTATCCCAGACAAATTATATGAATTTTGGTTTTGATAGTTTTGAGTTTGCTTATAATATCAAATTTCATGATAAAATGTGTAAAAATAGAAATACTTGTAACTGCCAAGAAGTACAAAAAGTAGAGGATTTCACTTATTTAGGAATAAGAGTGGACCAAAGGCTGTCATGGAAACAACATATCACTCATCTAAATAACAAGTGCAGGTCAAGCATTAGACATTTATATTTTCTAAGACATGTATGCGATGTGGATTTATTGAGATCACTTTATTATGCACTAATACATTTAAAATCACAATATGGAATTTTTTGCTGGGGAGGTACATTTAAGACACATATAGAAAAATTAAAAATAACTCAGAATCACCTAATTCGAGTATTGCTGTTCAAACGGAAACGCGAAACAACATTTCCGCTTTATCAATCATTAAAAATTCTTCCAATGCGGAATTTGTACATATTTCACGTATTAAGATTGTTTTATATCAAAAGTGGGCAAAACAGAAATGAAAATGTGCAAAATCCAGACTATTTTACTCGAAATATTTCAAGAGGAAATGTTAGAAGGCCTAGAGTAAATAAAGACGTGTTTAAAAATTCCTATCTTTTTTAGCACCAAAACTGTACAATTTTTTACCCATAGAATTGAAGCAAATTACGAGTATAGTGAAATTTTCAAATGAATTATAGAATTGGTTACT
Source organism: Stictocephala bisonia (assembly GCA_035578905.1). Lineage (NCBI taxonomy): Eukaryota > Metazoa > Arthropoda > Insecta > Hemiptera > Membracidae > Stictocephala > Stictocephala bisonia. The sequence goes on from JAQJVL010004061.1 coordinate 29,048, forward strand.
TGATCAAAAAGATGTACAGAACATGTTTGATGTTATAGTTTAAATTTAACAAGCTTTAGAAAAAATAGTAAAAAGTAATATTAAGAGTTGCCTTATATATTTTAGTATGTTCTTTTTGTTCATTATTAGTGTAAACTTGTAAATATAGAATTTTGGGTTATGATTAGGAATAAAATAAATATATTAATTGTAAAACTTTTTTATTAAGTTGTTTTTTTAAAAGGAATATTGTGTTTCGTTTGTATTAGAATAAGGATTGCCAAATGCCACAGGAGCCACGTTATCAGTAGAAGCAACATAATAGCTGATAATTAGTGACAGGCATAGTGAAGATCAGCCATAATTACTGGAAGAGATGGCGGTATTCATTTCCATAGAAACTGTATGATTGGTTTGTAAAATTGAGGAAATATATTCATTTATGAATATTTCATTTATAATAATGTTAAAAAAAATTAAATTGTTTTACTAAAGAAGAGATCTTACGTAATAATATACATATATAATAAAATCACTTTTCAATTGGAATATTTTTCAACAAAGCACTATTTTTTTTTACTATTTTCATCAACCTCCAATACTTCAAATTTATATTGATTTAACGCAAAAGTAGTTTCCAAAACAGGTATCATTAGTATTTACGGAAATTATTATAGAAACGTTTAATTTGAGGTCATAACCTATAGTTTATTTTAATTAACATACAACACTTTTTACCTTAACCTATAATAAGATGACTTTTATAAACATAATTAGTTACATTGTTAAAAATATTAATAATAAATAACTAAAAAGATAAAAAATAATTTGTTATATCAGTATAAACATTTTTATAAAGATGTATTTAAATCCTACACGTGTTTAAATAAAATATTTCAACCATAGTTTATTGATAGCTTATTATATTCATAGCACAGAAATTAAAAAAATTAAAAACATGTCATTAAACCTCAGTACACATTATATATGTTAGGGATCTTTAATTGTTTATATATTTTAATATTATTTGTATATGTTTAAAATTTGACTGTACAAAAATTTATTAGCTAATTTTATACTTCAAATTGGTAGATGTAATCAAGATTAATTAAAAGCACTAGTAATTGCTAAATATTACCTGGTTATAGTATTTACCGAGTCTCTTTGGTCAAAGAGAAACTCCAATATCCGTAACCACTACAGGTTTAATATTTGAAGGTTAGTTTACTTCTGAGTGATTTGATTATATTGTCAATAAATAATTAAAGCCAATATTAAGTGACTGCGCAATAGAAAGGATTAAATATAAAGTAGATATTAATTTATAAATCTGATTACTTCGTCACTTTATGACTAATTAGTTAGTTGTTTTATTATGTGCTTGAAGGTCGCACTGGTTCAGTGTAAACCATTGAACCAAGAGTTCCACAAGTTACTTTTTGTCCAAGAGATTTATTTTTTTGCCATGCTACAAAGCATGTTATTTGGTAGTTTGATTTCTGTAATTATTTTGAATCTTTTTTTCTTTTAGAAGATATTATTGTAATGATACTAACAATAGTATACAACTGTTAACTATGTCAGTAAACTCTCCCCATTTATTAATCGTTGCATTGTTCAAGTGCCCTTAATAAAGTGTCAATGGCCAGTGGGTGGATTGGAGGGTTTTGAGGTGATTGGGAACATCATTGAAGTACTATTTTTAAAGATTATTTTCCTATGGTCACAAACATGTATTTTATTACCAGATAACTATACACTACTATTATACCATACATATTCTAGTATTTTGTATGTAAAATGTATAAAAGTATTTGTTAATGATTAGCTAGAAAGTGATTAAAACAGATAACAAAAATTTACCTTAATTCCATAGTTAGCAATTGCTGCCTTTTTTTAAAATTACAAGACTAGGCCAATGGAGGTGTTCTTTTTCTGTAAGTTACTATTAAATTAAGGAAATTTTTATTCATTAATTTTATTTCATGTATGAATTGAACTATATTGAGTAATTTGCTTTCAAATAATTACTATTTTTGGAAAATTAAATAAAATTTCAAAGTAATAAATAAATACATAACCTGAAAAATACATTGTTTATATTATGATAATCACTAATTTCTAAACAATTATATTTCCATTTTCCTTTTATTTATTTGTTTGCGAAGAGTTTTTGTATTAGTAAATCACTACCAGGTGATAATGCATAGACAAGTAAGTAAAACTTATCATGCTGTGTCGACATAGTTTTCTTACTGTTTGTTAACAATAAAAATATGTCAACGGGTGTAAGAGACAAGATTTTTCGCTACGAGTCGTGATCTCGTCACAAAACAAATTTGTGTTTTAATATCTCTCGGGACAAGTAAACCTCGGCAAATCTTCGTGCATTGAATAATATCACAGATGTTCAGAAATATGATGTTTCTAAGTGGAATATTGAAACAATATCCTTAGTTCATATAATTGAGGTTTAATATTGTAATATGGGCTAATTATATCCATTTATACTGAATATTAAAGTATTTATGTAGTAATTTTGGTTAAATTTATGAAACTTAGTATTTAAAGTAAAAGTAAAACATTGTCCTAGTCTAATAATTAAATGATAGACTAAAAACTTTATAAATCGACCTAAGCCTTCATAAATAATAAATATGACTACACGTGCATGGTTGAGTGGGTGGGACAATACTACTACTCGTGTATGGGAGGGTGTGTGGGAACAATACCAGTGCACGTGTATGGTTGAACGAGTGGGACCATATTCCTGCACGTGTATGGGAGGGTGTGTAGGAAAATACCAGTGCAGGTGTATGGTTGAGCGGGTTCGACAATACTACTGCACATGTATGGGAGGGTGTGGGTCAATACCAGTGCACGTGTGTGATTGAGTGGTTGGGACAATACTACTGCAGTGTATGGGAGGGTGTGTGGGTCAATACTACTGCACGTGAATGGTTAAGCGGGTGGGACAATACTACTGTAGTGTATGGGAGGGTGTGTGGGTAAATACCAGTGCACGTGTATGGTTGAGTGGGTGGGACAATACTACTGAAGTGTATGGTGGTGGGGGTTAAGTGTCGTTAGGTGGCTCAATACTACTGAGTTTATTTGTCAACCTATAGGTTTGATATCGTGTATGGTGTTGGTACGTAGTGTATGTGGGTTTAATGTCATTATATATATATTAAATGTATATATATATAATATATATATAGAATATTATTTTATAATATTGTAATTTTTTTTTTATTTGAATTATTATTTGTTAGTAAACTCTTAGGCTATGGCTCATTTAAATCTATGTATATTTGAGATTTTATGAATAATTTACTGAATATGCTAAAGAGAAAATGTTTCTATAAAAGTACCTAGGGGTTTTTTTTTAATGTTGTCTACAAGCCATATATTATTGTTTTACTGCAAAGTATGTATTATTTGGTATATTGCTTCACTTTTTAATAATTAACTATTTTTGACTTAGAAATTTGGTACACCTGATAAAGTAATATATGTACTCGAATATGTTTGGAATATTCAAATATAATTCTCAAGATCAAAATACTCGAGTGGAATTATTAGTCAGTTATATTAACCTTGTATTTTACTAGTTAAAACCCTTACTCTATAAGAATAAGTTTTTCACACGGATCAATAGCCTATGTGGAATAGGAAGATCAAGGTTTAAAAGGAGATTGGCAACTCTTTTTATTGATAGGAAAAAAATAGATTTAATGATGCCAGTGGGTAGTTAGTCATACTCGCTGTGCTCTGACGGCTCAGTCTTTTACCTCAGTATCAAATTCTGTTAACATTAGTACTGTATTGACTATGGAAATGTAAAACAAATGTGGGGAGTGAAAATAAATGATCAAAGTATTGTAGACTTATTTTTATTGGATATTTTTTAGTACGTGCAAACCTTAGTAGATTATTGATAGAAAGGCTAAATAAATGTACATATATATACGCATATGTATATATGGAATGTATATATATACATATATATATATATATATATATATATATATATATATATATATGTATAATATAATGTTAGGTAAAAATGCTTTCATTATATAAATAAAACAGTGTGAAGCAGGAGACTATTGTGTTGAATGATGGAGTGGTGGATCCCATTAGTCAATTGGTCATAATTATTACGTAATATAGTTTGACAAATACAACGTACTTGAATAATAATTTCACTTTAGACACGTAATCAATACCATTTCCTTTTACAACCGAGTAGTATAGTATACAGTATTTTATATCTTATAGTTGTATAGTTTAAATGTCTCAAACAATGTTCCAGCCTTTGCGTTGGTTGTTGAAATTAGGAGGTGTGTATCCGGAATGTTCAAACAAAGATATCTACTTCGTTTACACACTTGTGATAGTCGAACTGATACATTTTTCTTTTTCCATGTATCAACTGCAAACAAATACTGAGGATGTAGTTATGCTTTGGATTTACCAACTCAATGACCTAATAGACTGTACAGTGGGACTGATGATTGTATTGAATCTGCATGCTCGGAGATATGAATATACTGCTGTCATCAGAAAATGTAAAGAATCAAGTGCCTCAACCTATGCTAGAGGATCCGAAAAAATGATATGCATTGTATTTTTATTTCTAATTACAATGAGGATACTTGTCCGATTGATAAATTTCGGTGAACTATTTCCCCTTCATGATGTCATCATGGGACTACTTTACGCTCCCACTATGATGTTCATCGTGTTGGTCCGTCATCTGGATTGTAGGTACTTAACCCTCAACAAACGACTCAGAGAAATACACATGCAGACCAATTCCATGTCACTATGTAGCCTAAGGGATGAAATTTTGTTGGTATTCAGATCACATTTTAGCCTGAGAGATGTCCAAAATACCACCAACTCTTTCTTTAGCCTCCACAACTTCATCACCATTACCAACCACGTTGTATATTTTTGACCTCTCTTGCCTACAACCTCTTAATAACCATGAGTAAACCTGACGATGGTTTGAATTTTGTTGAAGTTTCAGTACTTTTATCGGGCCCTTGCCGCAAATCTAACACTTTGTGATGCCTGCCACAGATGTTCTGAAAAGGTAAATATTTATAATTATTGAATCGTACAATACAGAGTTTGTTATTAAAAAATCTTCATAAAACGATACCATTTACAACAAAATTAATGTATATGCGCACTATAATATTTAAGTTTAAATTAGGGATATTAGTTAAATGATATTGTGTGATACTTTTAAGATTGAGAATAAATACTTTCATTTATACGGGAAAAGATTTAAACGTTGAACACTTATCCAGTATATATAGAAGTCTGACTTCATAATCATTAGAGATAACCAAATCTTTGATTGTATAAAATTTTTTATATTTAAAATATTATGTTTTCATTGAAATTCTGCTTGTTGAATGAACAAACCATTTATTATCTAAAATACTACAAATGTACAAATGTTTTTCTGTAAAGTATATTTTTTTGCTTTTACAGGTCTTAAGTTAAAAAGATTTAAGTAAATTGTATAGGTTGATGTGATATTCTTTTTTTTACTATTGGTTTAATTTGTATAAAAATCTCCTAATCTATTATATATATATATATATATATATATATATATATATATATATATATATATATATATATATATATACATATAAAGGGTGTTTTAAAAATTTACTGCCTAACTCCAGAAAATGAGTATATAGGTCAATATAAAGAGAAAATGTACAGTAAATTTTTCCAAGAAATACTTCCTTTGATAGATTCTGCACATTTTGTTGTTTTTTTTTTCACAAAAGAATTTTTAACTCCTAGAAGCTTAATTAAGTTTCATAAGATCTTTATGATTATAATTATAAACCCGTTTTCTTCACCTTGTTTGCTGCCGATCTTCCAACATACATGGGATCTTACAGCCACACTGTGATGTACGCAGATGATTCAGTCCTCCTGACCAGCAGCAGGGCACCACAAACTCTAGAGATGGACAACTAAATCGCTATAAACAAGGCCATGGAGTATTGTGAAAACAATTACTTAGTTTTTAACGAAAACAAAACTCTGCAGCTCTTTTTCGGGAGTCTCAAGAATTAAGCTTCATGTCCGTTAAGCATCCAGATGGTAGACACAACCAAACATCTTGGAGTGATCTTAGATAACGACCTCCGTTGGGACATCCATATCAACTCACTGTGCCAAAAACTAAGCTCCTCGATCTTTGCACTGAAACGCACAAAGAATATTGCCAAACCTGCCGCTACTCGAGCAGCCTACCACGTCTTAGTAGAAGCTCACATTAGGTATGAAATAATCTTCTGGGGTGACTCTTCTAAAGAAAATATTCAACGGGTGCTTGTTCTGCAGAAGCGTGCTGTAAGAATCCTGGGAGACCTTACGAAGGGAGAGAGTTGCAGGGACACTTACAAGATCCTTGGTATCCAAACCGTAATGTCGATATACATTTGTGAGGTCGTCACCTTTGCTAATTGGCCAAAACCTTCCAAAAAATGAGCATTTACATCAGCACAACACCAGAAATGCAGCCCAACTTCAACCTGCCTGCGCACAAAACCTCCCAGATTTTCGAAGAAGCCTTCATATGCTGGTGCTAGACCTCTAATCTTCTTCCAGCCGGGATAAAGAACAGCAACTCAAAGTCCCTCAAAAGAAAATCCTTACTTGCTTGTTGGAGGACCCTATCTACAGCATGGACGAATTCATCGCCCACTGTGAGAGAAACCTTCACCTGAGCTGACAATTGTCAGCTAGATTTTACTATTGTAGTGTCATGTATTCTGTGAATTTATGTATTTGACACCCTTTCTGAGCTCTACGCTCATGTAATAAAGTTATTCTCTCTCTCTCTCTCTCTCTCTCTCTCTCTCTCTCTCTCTCTCTCTCTCTCTCTCTCTCTCTCTCTCTCTCTCTCTCTCTCTCTCTCTCTCTCTCTCTCTCTCTCTCTCTCTCTCTCTCTCTCTCTCTCTCTCTCTCTCTCTCTCTCTCTCTCTCTCTCTCTCTCTCTCTCTCTCTCTCTCTCTCTCTCTCTCTCCCTCTCTCTCTCTTTCAAGTCTAAATCTCAGTTATCTTTCTTAGACAACTTCTGGGCTAGAAGGAAGATGAAGTAATTTTCAATTACAAAATGAGGGAGTCAGATATTAACGAATGTGCTGCCTTAAAATGAAGTCCTGTGTGGTAGATATGGACGTTGAAGGTTTTATATTTTCTATCAGACAACATAAGCTGAAGCTATGTTTAAACCTTAGATATATTATTTCTAAAATAAACAACAACTGTTGCTATATAATGTTAATCAACTATTTGATGTTACTTACACAACATCCACCTCAGTGGCCTTTAAGTGTCATTGATAATTTAATGGGATTAACTTTATTTATTTGACACTATCAGATGTTAGCTAAATAAAATGAATATAAAAACTTTTACACTTTTGAAACCGCATAAATAAAAACAGGTTTCATTTGTATTTCAATATTTAAGTTAAAATTATAAATATACTAGCCGAGTACCCGTGCTTTGCTACGGTTATTTAGTTAATTACTTAGCGGTAAGTTAATTAATTGATAATCATTATAAAACTTATAAAATCGTGTGATGGAACACAAATGTAAATTATAAAATTTCTTTGTAGACAACGTTCTTTGTTTGACCCTGTGGTTGAAGAATCGCTACACTTTCCGAAGAGCTACCCTTGAGCAAGCAACATATAATTGGCCATGAGAGAAGCAGTCTTCCCTCAGATCAACGCCAGCCATTTTCAGAGATTGCCCTTGTGATTTATTTATTGTCATATCAAAGAAGGGCTTCACAGAAAACTGCAGTATTTTAAACTGAAAATGGTAATCGGATGGTATTAGGGGAACACGTGGAATGAAGGCTACTTCATCCTGACCACTTCCAGTAAATATTGTTGCTTCTACGACGTTTTTGTGCAACGCTTTTACTTGTAGCCTAGTGCCGTTGAAAAGCTTAGGTATGGTACCAGGTTTCTTAGCAACATTATTGGAGCTCCAACCTTAAGGTAAAGATTGTGTGGTGGAATGCTTGGAGGACTAAGCGTGTGTAAAAAACTCTACCGGGTAGTCGAACTGCACTCTTCTACTTCTACCACAGAATCCACCGATTGGTAAAATACAATCTCAGTTGGCAGTTTTTCCAATCATATAATAATTGAAACTTGTAGCAGTGTCATTCTTTCGTGTAAGGATAGCTCTTTCTCAGAAACCAAGACAAATCTTTCAAATAAACATTCTTTTAAATCTGGGTAAATGTTTTCAGCCAACGCTTGCAAGTCACATAAAACTTTACATAAGTCTGCTGTAATACTAACTTTGCCGTTTTTCTCAGGTAGATTTCAATTGCCGATCTTTAAAAGTAAATTTGAGAATTCTCCTGCATTTAAAACTGCTTTAAGATGAACCCACATATTTGTTTTCAAAGCAAGAACTTGGACTTTAGGCCAAAGAATAATCTCTTAGGCAGGCTTTGACTTCATCAGCTCAAGTTCCTTAGGTACAACAGGCAAAGTTTGTCGCCAGCCAATAAGAGCGTTACTCCAACCATCAGGTTTCTGTTATTTCTAATGTCTTGAACGAGATCTATCCAACAGCTTCCAATTCCTGTCTAGTTGGCCATTGTGCATTCGTCCCAAATTATTAACTTGCAATATTTGAGAACCTCCACCATGTCACTTTGTTTTGAGATGTTACACATTGGTGTCTCAGGGTGGCGTAAGTTTAAAGGCAGTTTAAACGCAGAGTGAGCCGTCATCCCTCCTATCAATAATGTTGCTCGCTATACCTGAAGAAGCCACTGAAATTACGATGTTCCTGTCTTTTCTTAATGAGGCTAAAATTAAATTAATCAAAAATGTTTTCCCTGTACCACCTGGTGCGTCAAGGAAAAACAGTCTTCTAGCTTCTGACTCAACGCTAGCCATTACTTCATTGTATTACATATTTCTGCTCGTCGTTGTTTTGGCAAGTTTTCTGAAACCAACTGAGATAAATGAACCGCGTTGTAAAGAGTCTTTTAATACTCGTGATTGCTGCAGTACTGTTTGGTCGGGGATTGGGGAAAAGGAAGACGATGTTGAATTGATTGGGGGCATCGAAATCACGTTTTCAAAGATGTGGATTTATTGTAACGATGTTGTTTAGGGGTTCAAGTGCTAAATCAGGGCATTCATGTTGTATTTGTCTCTTAAAGTCCTTGACTACTATCTCTGTTTTTTCCCCATAGCCCAAAAGGATTTGCGATGAAAAAAATCCCAAAAAATTATGCGAAAAGCTGTCTGATTTTTTAGGTGATTCGACACAGAAGCTTCTTCCAAAGTTATGCCAAGTTCTTTCATTTTCGAAAAACCAAACGCTCTAAAGGGCCTGAAAAGTGGGATGAATACGCCAGTACCTTTTAAGATCAAAAAACTTTGGGCCCTTTAACTTCATGAAAAAAATGTGGAAAAAAACTTTTTTTAAGGGTTTTGTGGGTGTGAAAAATCGAAAAAAGTACATGATTTTTTTTATTCCTGGGATGTCCTGGAACGGCTTTGCCTTGTTTACAGAAGACTAAACTTGTTATTTTTCCAGGTATAGTAAGCAGGTACTCTCACTGTAAATTAGATTTCTGGCAAAACTGTCAGATTTGCAAAGCTCAAAGAATGCCAGAAGAGTCGTTTTTGGTGGATTCAGAAGTATTTCTTGGACATTTTCGGGGGGGTTGAAATAAACTCTCTGACCATTTTCAAGATGTACAGCTAAATGCATTAAGGAGGATAACTTTCATGGATTGGAAAACAAAATATACGCCAAGCTGCTTCGGAACTACTGATGTAACGGCCTGCTTCATAGCTTGATACTTCGTCTCCCTCGTTTTCCAAAACAAAAGCTGCTTGATCACTACCCTTGTTCACGTATTTACAAATGTATTTTATTGACTTGACAGAATACACAATTCCACGTTGATGTATGCCTAAAAAGGTACGTGACAGAACAGGATTTGTACGACATTACCCACCGACTGTCTAGGTCTACTCCATTTATGTTGACTGTGTAACCACCATCAGCTGGAGACCTTCGACGGTACTGAGGGTAGCCATCGTCAGCAGTTTGGGTTTCTTTGGATAAGAGACTTACATATCTTTTGGAGCATGAGCCATTAACCATGCAGACTAAACTCCTATTCAAGTTGCCGCAAGGACCGTGGATCATCGTAGACTTGATAATTTCATGTAGTTCAGGGTCCAATTCAGGGTCGGCTATCTCAGCACTAATCACATTATCTGTTTCGTCAGCCATGATCCTATTTGCAGCCCACAGAAAAAATGTGTACATGAGGCAAAGCCACGCTTCTGTCACTTCACAGTATACATGTAACACCAACTTTGGCCGAAAATTGAACCTTTAGTTAAAAGATTCATCAGTTTTTCACTTTCAAATGGAACGCCCGAGCTATAATTTCGTGTCTATCTTGAGGTTTTTGCCGTCTTTTAAGGCAGCTCCAATTTCTGTCCATTTTGGGTTACACGTATTTGTTATGAACTAATCAGGACGACCATAGTGACGAACATACGTCATGGCGTCCTGAGTTCTCTCGTGCATCTAGCACTGACCCGCAGTAAAACCTGGATTGGTAACACGACTATTTGTCCTATATCTGAAACGTCTAGCATCCCCCTACACATGGCGTCTTTAAGGTGAACTAATTTCCGCCTCGCAGCTTACTCTGATTAAATCTTATGAAGTTTAGTCTCTCCGTCTCAATTTTAGCATACATATCAACCAATACTGATTGAAAATGCTGCGGTACAGTAATAAGTAACTTCCATCGTCTTTTCTTTCCATTATTCTGTAAGCGTTAAAAGTCGCAAGCTGAGATCTTTTTATCTGAGAGGTACGTTAGATATCGGATCACGTTGTAAAATATTGATAGCGTAGCCCTCTTCTCCACGGACATAACATAACGAGGAATACTGGAGTGCGATCATATGCTCGATGCGTTTCACTTATCCCATATTATTAACTTTGCGTTTCTACTGTGTAAAATAATATCTCTCTTTTCAAAACTCCTGGCCCACAATAACCCAAGCGACCTCTCTTGTTGCTGGTGCGATGAAACGATCTTTACGTCCATCTGCAGGTTTCCTACTCCGTGAATAACAACCTTGTATTCCTGACCTTCCAGAACATTTCCAATTGCAGTTTTAAAATCTCGACTATAAGGATCTGTTACCATGCAGGCATTTTTGAATTTTACTAACGAAGGTTAACTATTTTAAAAGAGGGTTTGGGCCCTTTTTTCCGTTTCCTTTCGGGCTTCCCAACCAAAAAAAATTGTAAAAAAAGAGGAAATTTTTTGGTGGAAGGTGCCAAAAAATTTATTCGTTGCTAAACTTTCCCTTGTACCTTTAAAAAATTGGCATGAAAATTTCTTGACCACTCTTTTGTCCGAATGAAGTATTTTAAAAAAGCCCTTTTACTTTTGAAAATTTATAAAAAAATTTGAGATGAGGGGGTTTTTTTAGTAAGAAGATATGGGGTGGTTTGGGGAAACGTTGAAAGAAGGTTAACCCTTGTTTTTGCTGCAGCAAAAGCCGGACTTTCTTTCCTCCTTTTTTTGCTGGGACCATTTCTTCAATGTAGCCACAAAGAGGTTTTAAACCCCGCATTACTGTTTTGTGAGGCGTTTTAAATTTAAAAAACCAAACAAAGATTTTTTTTTTTCCATGGGGTCAAAATGCCTCTTTTATTGTACCTTTGAAACGCTTCCCGATTAAATTTTTAAAGTCTAAATTGAGTTTGCCCCGAACCCTGTTAAAAATAGGATTGTTTTTTTATTTTTAGGTTTTTTTTCAGCCCTCTATTAATTCCGGATTATTTTTTGTTGTATTTTTTCCGCCTCTCTATGAACTCGGGGTTTTTTCAGGTACTTTTTCAAGTCTCTCATTTACTTCCGGATTTCCTTTTTGGTATTTTTTCACTGTTCTCTGGATCTCGGGAATTTTTTTTTTTGTGTCTTTTTACGGATTCTAGTTTTTGCCTTTTGATTCTATCAGTAATCAGAACGTCGATTTTTTCTCTTTTCTTACCAACCCTACTCAACAATTTTAGTTATTTCGGAAGAAGAGGAAGTTTTTAATCTACTGGACGTTTCTTTAAAATACGTTTAAAAGTTTTTAACAAATAGTTAAGTGGCAAAACATCGTTGTTTCCGTCTGAAAAGTTTGTTTCATCAATATTTTTGGTATTCCCTCCCACGCAAAATACAATTAATGGGGTTTTCAACGACAGTTGTTGAATGCGGTGGGTATGAGGGGCAAAAAGGGTTTTAAAGTGGGCATTCTCAGGGTCCAGAACACTTAAATCGCATATTGGCTTTTTTCCTGTTCATACTCTCAGGGTGTACAAACACCAAACCTTTACGATAGATCACCGATGGTAAGGGTTTTTTCCTAGCGGCTTGAATTTCACGGCGTTACATATGTGGATTAAAGAGACATGTCACATGGTATTCAGCTAAACTCTATAATGTTTCCACACGGATCTTGTTTTTGTCAGAAAACCGTGCCACTTTCTACAAACGTACTCTACAACGCCTGCCGCAGTTGAGGCGCATGGGACATTCCGTACTGAGGGAAGACGGGTGAAAAAAACACGACCCCTAGCACCCCCGGGGGACAATACGAGAGTTCATAACCCATCAAAATTTAAATTTTTTTCCATCACGCAATTGTGTTTGTTGATCAGAAATCTTTTTCCGTAGCAAGGCAAAAATACAAAAAAAAAGAAGCTTAAAAAAATAAGAATCAAAAAAAAAAAAGAGTTAAAAAAAGGACAAATTAAAATATGTAGTTATCTCTTAAAAAATTAAAGGTGATGCTTTTACAAACAACTTAAAATTTAAAAAAATTTAAAGTTTAGAAAAAAATTATAGAATGCCAAATTGATCAAAATAGTTTACCTAAATTAGAAAGACTTTAAAGTAGAGAGTTAAACCTAAAAAAGAAAGTGAAAAATAAAAAAAAAACTTTTTTTAAATTTTTATGAAAAGGGTAGGAGCAACGCTTAATGGAAAACCTACCTAATAAAAACGAAAAGTAGTTAAGAAAGCAAAAAATTAAAAAAAAGTGCTATCGTCTTAAAACCGAAAGAGCGACAACTTTATATAAAAAACTAAACAAAAATTAAAATTTAAATTTAGAAACAATTAGAATGACTAACTTGTAAAAAGAGTATAACTAGGTAGAAAAACTTAAAAGTAGAGAGTTAAACATAAAAAAGAAAATTAAAAGTAAATGAAAAAAAAAAATTATTTTCTATAAAAATGGCTGGAGCAAAAGCTGAATGGGAAACACTAACTAATGATAAGTAGAACCTACTGAGAAAATGATTAGTCTAAATTTTCATTAAATAAAGAAAGGTAAGAATTAATAAGAAATTTAAAAAAAAAATAATATAAAATAATAAACTAATCCGACGGAGTAGTAGTATAGGAAAGCATGGAAGCGGTCGTAAAAAGACGCAACTGGCTGAACAAACCCACACTGTGTGCAAGAATGACTGTTTTCTGAGGGGGGAGGTGTGTTTCAGTATTGACCTTTAGACTAAACCCAAATTTTATGACCCAGTCTGAAATCGTTTTGCATCCACCCTCTTTTTAATGTTTTGTTTTATATAAATAAAAAACCAGCTAACTAACAACCTTCGTTAAATTAGTCAGAACTACTGTGACTAAAAATTCGTTTTATAAAAAATTTTATATAGATAATATACTGCAACGGTTAAAAATCCCAGGCCCATCTTGAGACTAAAGTTATTAGGTTGGGCAGAATTAGTAAAAAATAATATATTATTTTTATCCTGGAAAAGTTATCTTATTCCCAAAACTAAAAAACTTAAAAAAAAAACCGGGTAAAAATTTTTTAAATTATCCCAAATACACATTTGGCCGAAATATTGCTTTTTTATATTTATTTTTAAAAAATTTGTTTTTTGGGCTCTTTTGGGGCCTAAAGCTGTTGAAAGGGTTGAAACACCCCTTCTTTAATAATATATTTTAAAAAAAATTTAAAAAACCACCTAATTTTAACATATTTCCAAAAAAAAGGTGATTTTCCATTTTGGATTGAATGAAAGTTTTGGGAATTTGTGCTTTTTTTAAGCCAAAAAGGGGAGGGTTTTGAAAAAAAGGCCCCAAAGACCGAGTTTAGATAATCAATTTCAGTTACCGATTTATTTTCAAATTTTTTAATTGATGAACGTTTAACCAGTAAAGGGCCAAAAAAACCCGGATCTACTACCTCCCCTTTTGGGGGTTTTGGCACCCCCCAAAACCCCCTTAGAGTTGAATTTCCAAAATCCTTTCTATTGCACGCATTCAGTATGCAAGGAAAATTTTTCTAAAAAATTCAGTTAGGTATTACCGTTTTGGGGTGTAGAGCGATCAGTGAATGAGTTTATTCAGTGAGTGGTATTTTGGGTTTTATAAAAATAGATAACTTAAAGGTAAAAAATACTTTAACACTTTTCCGAAATTATAAAAATATGTTTTTGTTTTTTAGCTAAAAACCAAATCTTTTTAAAAAAAAGTGGAATTTAATAAAATATTTTTCTCTTTATAAAATAATTTTTGAATGAACCACTTTTTGTATATAAAAATATTCAATGTTCTACGTAAATTTAAAGCATAAAAGTTTGTTAAATAAAACTCTAGAGTTAAAAGGTGTTAATTTTGGTTTTTTAAGGTTTTTAATTTTTACTCCCCTTTTATTAAAATTTTTTAAAAAATTTTAATTTAATTGCTATTTAAGACTATGTTATATATACTTTAAAATAAAAATTTTTTAAAAAAAATCAATAAATTTATTTCGACTTTAAAAAATAAAATTTTGACTGTGTGGTTCGTAAAAAAAAAAAGAAAAATACCCATGAAAAAAATTTTATTTTAAAAAAGGGAAGATGTACTATTTCTTTACGAAGAGTATACTACTGAAAAAAATTTTAATGTGTTTTTCCCCCAAAAACGAACTTGGTTTTTAGTATTTATCTAAAGACGAAAACCCTCGAATTGAGTGTTGGGTTTTCGCGTTAAATAACAAACGAAACGTTTAGAAATATAAATGTTGTTAATACAACTATTTAAATATGCACAATAATATTTCTCCTCCCGTTTGTATGTTTAACTGGCCTTATGATTGTAACGTATTATACTTATTTTTGTATATTATGTTAAAAACCTTATTATTAATCATTCTTCACTACCTAAAAGTACCAAAATATATTATATATTATTAGGCTTATGACATCTATTGTTGGTTACCAATACAACCAAAGAAGTTCTAGGGTGGCCAAGTTGGATGGTAGTCAAGGTTCACATGTTGTGTAGGGAAGAGATCTCAGAGTCTGGCCTATCACTTAGCTGAAGATCAGACCAACACTACGTGGTTCAGATTCCACTTAAAGCTGTGGGTCCTTTAATTGCCCTGGCTATTGGGCTATTAATAAGTAGCTTTTTCTGAGGAACAGCCGACCTTAGTAAGTAACAATGACTACATTCGTTCATCTACACTCATCACACTCATTCAACCCTTATATTCGTCCATATTTTGAAGGTCAGAGTCTTATAAACGAATTATTAAATAATGAATAAAACATGTGAATTTTATTTAGAAAAATGTATTTCTTATAAATCGTCTGGGCTTGTTAGCTCAGTGGATAAGGCCTCGGACTGCGGAGGGCAAAGTCCTCCTGAGCTTTGAGTCCCTACTGAGACAAAGGTCGTTAATTCACTCGTTGAATAACGTTCACGCACAGGCTTATAGACACATAGTAACTGGTGAGTTAAGTGTCAAACAAAGTTAAGATACAAATAGATGTAAAACCATTTTGGCCATTAATTTCATCAATCCTAGTTAACTATCTTTGGACAAGATTTATTCTCCATTAATATTAAAAAATGATAGTTTTTCTGAATATTAGTTTGTTGAATCCAAGGAAGGAAATGTAGGTTTATCAAAGTCAATCAAAATAATATTTTTCTAAGAATGAGCGTACATTGAAATAATTTTACGTTGAATGTTACTCGCTACTTAAAAAAAAACTTCATTAAGTAAACAAGAAATGTAACATCTAGTTAGTGACGGCTTACAAACGATAGAAATATGTAAAGTAAACGTTTATCTCATTTGTTTAATTATTTTTGTATGAATTAAATACGTAACTGTTTTGTTTACTTGACTGTTTAGTTTGAAGTTTTAAATAGCTAGTTTGTTAAATAAGTTATTTTCATATTAATGATTGTCTTAGTATTCCACAGGATGAACTATATCTTGAACACTTTACTAGTTGTGAATCGTACTTATTATTATTAAGAAACCTAAATTACACCTCTTTCTAAAGATAACTGTTTGAAATATATACTGCTTGGTTTATAATGAATTTGTTTTCATTAAATGGGCAACATTTTTGTAAAATACTTCGTATAATCTCCTTGATACAATCTATTTGCAGCTTCTTATAATTTGGTAAGGCTGATTAAATATTTGATTCATAATATGTGAAACTATAACTATATAATTCTATTTTAATTATCATGTTCTAGGTTTTTCAGTTAGTCGTTTATATTAGTATGCTGATTTCACTTTACGTTATTTCAATACAAGCAGTTAATATTACTTGAATATATTTAATTGAAAGGCTATAATACTTGTTTGATCACTGTCGGCGTGTAAATTATGTGCACCAGTTTTGAAGGTTGTTTTCTAAGGAACTAAGAGGCCTACGAAAAATATATCATACAATTGTTTACTTCTATTAATTTCAAACTATTAAACATGGATTTAAATTATATTATGAGTTTTGTATTTTTATTCTTGTTAGAACAAAGAAAAACAGAATTGCAAACTAGTTTTTAGTGTACATCAAATTAAACCATTATTACTGAAAAACTTGCTAGTATTTCACATTTATATTTTATTTCCTAATTGATAAAAATATTTTCTATACATTTTGAAATTATAGAATTGTACATTTTTGACAAAAAAGTTTTTGTCAATTCCCTGAATCTTAGTTTTCTTTGATTCTAGAGGTCTTACAATTATTCACTTGATCTTGTTTTAATACTTATGAAATTTATAATTACGATTAATCACTTAATAAGAGTATGAATTTACAATGATTTTATATTAATTAAAATAAATATAAATTTCAGATTTAAAGCTATTTTAAGTTAATTTTAGTTGATTTTAAATCATTGGATTTACTTACACATACTAAAGTGCTGTATCATGATTGTAAATTTCATATGGGCTAGAGCAAAAAAAACCAAGTAAATTATTTTACGACCGCTAGAATATAAGTAAACCAAGTTATAATTTCTAAAAGTCTGAACACTTGTAAGTAGTTATTTTGTGTTGGTAATAGACCCACTTTTTTGGGGGTTTTCCAAGATGGCGTCGGTCACGTGACCGGATCCAAGATGGCGGCGAAGTGGTGCCACCCCCACCCCCCCTCCCCCACAAAATTTCCCTCATTTCCCACACATTACCCACATTTCCCACACATTACCCACATTCCCCCCACATTACCCCCCATTTCCCCCCAAATTCCCTTGTTATACTATATAAAATACACTGTTAACCTAACTTTTTCCATGTTATACTATATAAAATGAACTTTTTTTGTCCAATATGGCGTCTTTACACTATATAAAGTATAAAAGATAACGTCCGGATCCAATATGGCGTCTTTTCCCTCCCGCGCCAACTCACACCCCGTGGGAAAATTCCCTCCCCAAAATTCCCTCATCCAATATGGCTGTCTTTATACATATATATAATAAAAGTAATATTTCATATATACACTATAACAATCGGCGACCATAGCGCCCCTGGCGGCAATACCGACGCGACCGTAGCGCCCCTGGCGGCAACGCCGACCGTAGCGCCCCTGGCGGCAACGCCGACCGACCGCAGCGCCCCTAACGGCATCAGCGGGTGACGCATGCGCATCCAAACGCTGTGCTCTGATTGGTCGCCACCTCCGCATCCAAACGCAACGCCCTGATTGGCTGCCACCCTACTTTACAATCAATCTTTCTCACACCTACTGTTAGCCTACCTATTTCAATTTATTTTGAATGTTTTGTAAATACCCTGGTAACCTAGCTTTCTCATATAACACCTACTGTTAGCCTACCTATTTCAATTTATTTTGAATGTTTTATAAATACCCTGGTAATCAATCTTTCTCACACCTACTGTTAGCCTTCCTATTTAAATCAATCCTTTATTTAATTTGTCCTCAACATTCTAAGTCCCCCATATTACCACTACTAAAGTTACAAAACTTTCCCTTGAAGCTTAGATTATCCCAAAGCTTAAGTACAAAAATATACCTTAAGACTCGTCATCTTACAACAAGTAGTCAAACACATATGAATTATACTTAATAGTACTTAATTTACATTGTCAAATTTATCTAAATCAGTAATTTTAACAGAGTTCCCAATTCCACACATGTTTAATTCACTTTCACGTTTTTCTTTTTGTAACCAGTTCATTCAAACTCACAGGACTTTCTTGGAAGGGTATTCTGCTACAGTCGTTAGACTGGAGGTTAGTAAAGTTTATTTAGAGTTTATAATAGCTTACTTATACTAAGTGATGATCCAAACTGCAAACTTCTTATTATTAGGATGAGGCCTCCAGCCCAAGCACTTCGGGCACTACCCCAAGCACCTCGGTCGCTGCTAATGACATGTTGTACATAGACCTGGGGGACGCCTTTAGGAACCTTCTTTTCCTCCAGATCATAATTTAAAACAGAGTAGCATTTCACTCCCAAGCCAATTATTTCTTCAGCAGGTTTTGAATTTAGTTCGTCTTTGAATTTTACTAACGCTATTTTATTTAAGTTACTATAACACAGGTGGCTAGGTGGATAGTCAGACGTATCGAAAAGGTGTAGTTCATTTTTCATGTCTGCGTAGACATCCGGAGTATATACATTGTAGAATAGTGAGAAGCGGAAGATGACAACAAGGATATACCCGCCAGCCAACAGGGTAGAGTGGTGAACTACGCATAGTCCAGACGTCTCGGCAGCAACAATGTCCTAAAACATAAACATATATTAAACAAATTAGGCAAAAAGCTACCAACCCCCTCGTGGCAGTCGGGCACAAGGTTGTTTTTATTTTGATTGAATTGTGTTCAATTCATAACTAAATGACCTAAAACCTCCACAATAAAAAAATAACAAATGCCGATTGCACTCTGTGCAAATGCGCACCTGGTGGCAAAACTAAGTGCATCCTTTCGGAAACATAGCGCCTTCGGAAGGGAAGTCCCCATGGGAAAATTCCCTCCCCAAAATACCCTCATCCAAGATGGGAACCGTTATACTATATAAAACGTAAAAACATGACTGGCTGTACACGTAGTCTGCTGGCCTGACACGCATGCGCGTTTTCACTCTACACATACATACACCTGCTGGTAAACAGCGCAACCAAACGAACACACCAAACACCTTTACAGAAATTGATTTTTTTGAAATAGAACATATTGTATGAGTAAGTATGACAAGTATCTTTTTCCTTTAACGTACGTATTACAGTCCTGGATAATGATAACTAATTCAGTTAATTGCAATATAAAATCAACGATTATACACGTTACCACCAATGAACCAATCAGTAGCAGTGAAATACCTTCAGAAATATAACCACAAAAACCACTCTACACATGCGAACTAAATAAAGTTCATAAAATTGAAGGCACTCGCCAAATAAAAATTGAATATACATTTGCCAATGATTATCAAATTATTGAGAGCACCTACTGTTTTGTTAGTCTTACCCCTGTCATCGGTTAGCATACACATTTTCTTTGACAACTCAGTCAATTCTATTTCATGCACAAATAGCATAATTAAGCCTACTAAAGTCTCACAAATCTTTTTAACAATTTTAGTTCATTGTAATTCCAAACAACTGTAACGACAATAAATTGCCAACATGAGACCAAATATAAGCTTGCTTATACTTATGTATAGCATAATAACTATTTCTTACATTCAAAACTTTAATACCTAAGACTTAAGTGTGTAGACACTAAAAATACAGTAATTGGATTTCAAGTTACATCATATTTGTAAGGGTCAATTTACGAAACATGTTTAACACTTCACTCAGACTAAATTAATTCTGTGGGTAATAAAAAAAGATACTCAATTCATTAAATAAAATAGCAATAATTGATAACGAAAGTTTAAGTAACAAAGGTAAAAATAAAAGCTTGCTTAATACTTACAGTTCAACCAATTAAACTTAAATGTCAAAAACCTCAGAAATCATAAGAGAAATCATAATAAGTACGCTTTTCAAATGTATACATATAAAATCCATTTACCACTCATCACGATTTCTCCAAAACCATAAATCCAATTGAATTAAAATGTTTTCGTCTTTTCACCAAGACATAAGCCGTGTAAACATTCCTGTATCTCTAAACGCTCCACAACCATTATCACATTCCTCCTTATCAATAATGGTGCCAATTCCACTATAACGGAAACATTACCCTATCGACAATTACAAATCAAACTAATCTGCTAAACTATTCATTATAGTAATACTTTGAGCAGTGCAATGTAGACTATACATGAAGATTCTATTGTATTATATACGAGTAAAAAATAAAAACATATTAGTCTTATTGCAAACTATACAATTGTGACCAAGGAAGATTCTACTTTATTAAAAAAAAAAAAACAAAAACAAAACAGTAAGTAATTTATTTATTTACTTATTTACGGCAAACGTCAATTTACAATCAATACAAACGAGATGGCATAATTGTGGAAATATAGTCAATGACACAGTAATTTAAATATAGCTATAACTATGCAAACAAAAATAATTATAATCATAATATGTAACAGGTAACATCCATCATCAATTCATGCAATAGCAACTAGCAAAATAAAAATCATACATAATTCAAGCTAGCAATAACTTACATCACAATAGTTTAATATCTTTCATAATCTTATTCATATAGAGTACAGATAATGCCTTCTATAACAAAATAACAGATCGTTCAAGTCCATATTTATTTATTCATTCATTTCAACGGCAATGTCATTACATACATAAAAATTTGCGGGAAATAAAATAAAAAA
>JAQJVL010004062.1:0-50234 GCA_035578905.1 Stictocephala bisonia
TACATCAATAACTAAACTATAAACATAAAGACAATCAAAAGATATAAGAATACACTAACAGTAGAATCATAATTAACTAGAAAATTTAGAATCAGTGTATCATGCCAAGCAACATTATAAAGAGTATACTGATGAAACATTAGTTTATAGGACACTATACCAGGAATTTACAGAAGAGGTAGGGCTTCAACAAACTTAAGTGGGTGAAAAATTCCACAAATACAAACACAATATACTTATGGTAATAGGAGAATGGTATCAGCATACTTCTCTCCAGCCGACTTCATGTACTATGTTGTGGTTTTTATTTGTTTTCTTGTTTTTGTGTTAGTAGATTTGTTCTTGAAATAACCACAACTGACTCAGGCTACGTCAATTGCTATAGGATCTATCACAGCAAACGGCTAAGAGTTACGAAACCCATTAGTCAGTGTAACAGTAAACTTGTCTTTAAAAGGTAAGATGACTCACCCTAGTGGCCTATAACCTAACTTCAAAGTTAGAATTTTATTCAATTTGAAAAACTAACTTTTTATATTTAAATGAAAAATGAGTATACCTACTTGTTGATGAAATAACTTATAAAACCTACAACTGTACGATGAAAGTTATTTATTATTAAGGACTCATTACAAATAAATTATCTCACCAACACAGCCAGCGACATTAGGAGATGCCATACTGGTGCCGTTGAGCAGTTGGCTTCCCCGCTGAGTGAAGCAGGACACCGAGGTAATGGCAGCTCCAGGAGCACACACGGTGATACCCTTGTCCCCATCCATGGTGGGGCCCCTGGAAGTCCAAGTGAATGGCATTCCAGGTTGCTTCTGGCGGAGCGAGTATTCAGCCTGCATCATTTCTGGAGAAACGTAGGCTCCCACACCTGCAAATTAAAGTACTAAAGTTAAATTGTAAATAAAAGTGACAAGCTTGAACGTTACCTGGATAGAATTGTTTTTTTATTTAACCTTTTGCGCTCCATAGACGAACTGAGTTCAACATCGCTATTTTCCCGTTCCACTCCATAGGCGGACTCAGTCCGACATCGGTTATCGATCTTTTATTTCATTTCCAGTTCGTTTCAGATATTGTTTAAAGTTTATATAGTTGCCATGGTAATATTTACTTGTATTTTGAGTCACTCAGTGTTTGATTTGAACTTCGTAGTATTTTTTATTTTCATTTTAAGATCAATCAGCTTTAGTAAGTTCCATCACATCACATTAAACGTTCACTGTTGCGCGCTTAGGTTGGGTTCGTAAACAATATTTACATTGTTTTTATATTATGTTTTGTTAGTTACTATTATTAATTTTTAGAGTATATAAAAGGGCAATATAGTATAAAATTGTGTACTATTTTCGTGTACAGCTAGTAATATGGTGTCTACAAGTAGAGATAGTTTAGATGACACAAACATTGAAGCTATGTTTGACGAATTTTTGCGGTTTTATATATTAATTTGTGTTTGAACAAAATACTGTTTCCAGTATCAGTACTATTTGCATATATGTCAAGTATGACTACAAAACAGGACTGCAGCAGTTTAAAAAATTGTGATATACTTAACATGAAACTTTAGTATTCTACAAAATGATAATTTGGTAATGTGAAAACGCTTTGTAATGTTTTATAAAGTAGCATATGGAAATTATAATATGTTTTAGAAACCAAACAAATTAGTGTTTTTTCTGTCTAGAATTAAATAATTGTTTTAATGATGTTCATGCTAAATTAAAAAAAATGTATGCTAAAACTTAATCAAAATATCATAAATTTTGTTTGAATTTTTATATTTATATTTTTGTACCTGAGTAAAAGGTACATAAATTACATAATAATGTTCACCAGATTATACTGAATAATTTGGTATATAACACTTAGTACTGCTTACATAACAGGTCATGAAAAAGTTCATAACAGGTCATGTCTAATAAAATTTGGTTTTATTAGACTTTGGATATGAACTAGATTTCAGACAGAAAATTACTGGTTCAACAATCACAACAATTCAGCAATTTGTCCAATATTGATATGTAAAGGAATATTTAGGTATTAGGGGTATGCGAGTAGTGACTTTTGAGTTCGAGCCGAGTCGAGTAGTTGGAATTTTTTCAAGTATCGAGTATTTACAGAAGGATTTCCTGTCCACCCAAGACAACTGTAAAAAGCAGGCACCATCCTAAGCCTATGTTAAGTTTTGAAATATATACATCCAAACTGAACACAATAATTTTGATTTGTTGTTTGTAATTGTAACATTTGATCAATAATACTTTTTAATTCCTGCCTTCCCACATTTTTATGTGGCATTGTTTTGTTCAACCTTTTTCCTAACTAATAATGATGTAAGAAACTATATTATTAAGATAATATTATTAAGATAATATTATTAATTGAAACAACGTGGATTATAAAGATTTAATCTGTTCATTCACATCACAGATAAGCCAATTATACTCTTTCATAGCCGGCCGATATGTTTATCTGGTAGTTCAGTTCAAAGTGTACCGCGAAAACGTAGCGAGCTTGTTGGCAAAAGCTGCATCCAACCAAACTGATGCTAAAATTCAGGTGTCATCGACAATTCAGTCATTTGCTTTCAGAATTGCCTCCTCTCAACAAAAAATTGATTGTGTACACGCCAAGAAGAGTGGATATGTATTCTGTGGGTATTTAATTCAGTAATACCAAGGTTACAACTAACTAGAAATAAGCTGTTAATTATATAATCAAATTTTAAAATCTGGATGACAAAGATTCTAGTTAAATCGATTGATAATAATAACTAAGCAGGTTTACTAAAAATAAATTTTACAGTCGCTAAGCATGAATTAGTTTTTAGATTATGATCGGTAATGAAATGTGTGCAATTTGAAACTACTTTGATACATGAGGCTACACTGAACAACAGATAAATAATTATTTCATAACGAAAAATTCATGAAAACCTGGTGTGATTGAATGAAAACCATAGACGTAGTCGGCTAATATAATAGGTCTAGTCGATATTGGCAACAAGATGAAGTCTGAAATATCTGCTAAGTGCCAACTAGTGATACAGTTAAGATTTTGGGCAGCTAAATTATAAACTTATAAATAAAAAACGAGACGTTTGATAAGGTCTCGGTTTAATAAAAATTATTTTCCGAATCTCTAAATTCGTTGTATTTTGGTTAGAAAAGGTTTTCCAACACGTTTATCCCTCACTTGGGTTGTGATTGTTTTACAGTTTACATCGATGTCAATGTGAACAGGGAACCGTTCAGTGAGTTTACGAATCAAAATTATCGTACTTTACCACCTTTTACACTCCAACTGTGTTATTGTCTAACCTAACCAGTGGTATTGTCAGAAAACTGTTCAACAATTTGATAGGAAAAAATATTGTATGTGCAAATGTTACACACAGTTTTGGCAATCTAAGGTGTGTTCGGAATAATAATTAATAGACATTCACCACGGATATATATATATACATATATTTTTATTTAACGGAAAATAAATCAATAATGTTGTGTCACACGCTGCTAGAACGCCATTACCATATTTTATATGATATGATACAGTATTTTCTTACGTCAAATCATTGGAAGATTCCCTGCTCAGATTAAAAAACACAATAGACCTCAATCGACTCGCGAGAAATATATGATAATTTCAGTTCCGAAAAGGAGCAGATGGGAAGTTTGATTCTTGGGATGTAAAGAGACCCGTTCTCGGGACCCTTTTGATTGAACGGTGTTATTGATATGAACGAAAATATGCATAATTTCCACGGTGTACAGACCATTAGATTTGTATCGGTAACAGGGCTTTTTGAGTATCTTGAACCGGATCTCTCGTCCCCTTTCTTGGGTCATAAAGACACTAACCAGCACTTCTGTTTTATTCATGCTATTTTAGGTTAGGTTACAAGTGACTAATAGACTCGGACAACCAACATGTGAGATCGCTACTAAGGTAACTATTTACAGTGATCACTACCTTCCCAGCCCTGTTGTTCACTTTGAATTGAACTGGTTCAAATCATAATGAACCAACTCGTTCACTACGTCGACTAGTTCATTTGACTGTCGTCGTGTACTACCTATTCTTAGGCGTATTGTTTAGTTCATAATTACACGTACCAAGATGTTAACGTATGATTAAGGGTAAAATAAAACACAAGGAAGCACACATTTTTCATTCATAACTAATAAAACTGTTTACTCTTAAAACTAAATTAAGATGTAAATCTGATATTTCGTGAAATATAACTACTCGATCGAACTTCAAGTAGTTTCGGAAGCTTCGAGTTCAAATAGTAAAATACTCGAAATTTCGAGTACTCACACACCCCTATTAAATAAACAGCAGACACTGTGGCATAGTGCTGTGATCAACAACAGGGGGCTAAGTATTGTTAATGATATGTGTTGTTCTCAGACCTCTTAATACCAACATGACATCCACTCAATGATTACACCACCAACAAAGACACTTCTAGAGAAGTTTTTGGTGTGCATGTTGAGTGGTGGTGGCAAAATTTTGGATGTTGTCTACGAAAGAGAACTGAGTACCAGGCCTTTCAGTTAGGTGAAAATCATACCAGTGCTACAGGGTTCAGACCATGCTAAGCTTTAACACACTTGCTGTGGCAGTCACGCAGTATACGGTTAAGAGCTGCCTTACCTGGTTTGACATCATGGCTGCACGCTTACCTATTTAAACATTTTGACAAGTACTCAAATACTTTATTGCCGTTACAAGTTTACATGCATGGCATTGTCACAACTGTCTTACAACTAAGATTTAAAACTAACTTTAACATTGTTTATAAACTCTTCTTCATTGTATGGACACAGTTTCGACAGATAGTTCGTGAGTTTTTTTTAAATTTAATACTATCCAAACATCTTATATTATATGGTAACAAATTAAAATATTGTTTAGATTGCTCAATAAAACTGTTAATTGTAGTGGTGTATTGACACTGTTTTGTCATTATATTAAACCTATTACTGGTGCAACAGTTATGCACAAATTCATGTCCATTAATCTCAGTAAAATGATTTTTTGCAAAAACTAGGTAGTCCAAGATATACATAGATTGTAAACTTAAAATATTGGCTTCTACAAATGTGTCCTAAAATTAACATTGAAAATAATCTTAAAGGACTTTTCTTTAATACAGCTTTTTTATAATTACTACTTCCCCAATGGACCGTACCATAACTAATATGGGAATGCACCAAATGTTATATTTAATGAGTATCAGATCAAGTTAATGACCATAATAAATTTCAACAAATAATTACTTTAAAATATTACATTCATATATAGTAAAAAATATTCTACCAATGATATTAGGAGCAGCTATGTCTGGCGGCGTGCTCATAGTGCAGAGGGCCGGTCCATGATTGCCTGCAGACGACACCCACACTACTCCGTACTTGTCCACTACCTCAGTCATCAGCTTACCCAGGTGCCTGACAAAATAGAACTGCACATCTTAGGAGTGCAAATACGTTTTTATAATACCTTAAATTTTACTATTCAATCGATAAATGGTCTTAAATTTTCAATAATAAGAACTGATTACTTACTTGTATACCTACAATGCTGCAATCGCACATAAAATAAATACCGCTACATGATGATAACTTTCATCATACCTAAAATTATTGTACAAAGAATGGGTTCAGTTATTACATTTTTTATATCCTCTGCTTTCTGTAAGTTTCAACTTATTACCCAGATAAATTACAAAATCAGTTAGTCCAAATTTAATTTTTGTACAATGAAGTTATAAGTACAATACAGGTATAAATAACTTGTGGCAAGTTTAGCTCTTCTAAAATTTAGACCTCCGAAAAAAAGAAATTATAATGCAAGTAAGAATTATCCTCCCCTAATTCATGTTTACATAAACTGATATTGAATAATTTATTTGTTATTTTTTCACACCCATTGTAACAGCCCATTGCTAACTGCCGGCGTGGTGGCTCAGTGGATAAGGCTTTGGACTCCAGAGAGCAAGGTCCAAGGCTCGAATCCCCACTGAGCCAATTGTCGGTACTTCACTTGTTAAATAAAGTTAACGCACAGGCCTGCGGGCCCATTTCAACTGGCAAGTGAAGTTAAAAAAAAAAAAAAATGAAAAACAAGAAAATAATAGAAATAATTAAAAATACTTCAATACCTGCAATTAAAGGCATGTGCTAAACGACATTTAGCCCTTTGAGTCCCAGAGATATTAACTAATGTCGCTCTGAGAAATCCCAGCTCAAAATGGCATATGAGTGCTTATAATGCCCAGGCTTAAAATGAGAATTTTGTAAGTTTTTGGCAAAGAATTTATTACAGCCTTAAAAAAAAATAATGATAAAGTCAATCTAAAAACATCTTTTTAAAGATAATTGATCACACCAACAGAGTATGTATATTTTATTTTTTTTTTAATTTATAAATTTAGAAATATTTTTAAAATATTTGTTAGATAACAAAAGTTATTTTAACTAAAAAAATTTTTATAATTATAAAACTAGGTGTGATTATGTTACAGTAAATGCCATATACTTTTTTTAATGTACATACTAAGAATACATATTGTAGCCTAACTATATACACTAATAATCAGCACTTGATAAATCAGAGAATAATAAATATTTATCACTTATATTTTAAATTAATAAATCAAAGAAATAATTTTTAAAAAATCTATGAAAAAATGTGAACACAGAATATAAACAACAACAAATCTCATAACTTCAAATACAACAATGAAAACCTAACTTCAGACAGGAGAACAGCTGGCAAATAAGTAGCATTCATGTACATTATAATAAAAATTATCAATAGTATAATATATTGTTTTTATTACATATATATCAATCAATCAATATTCTTTATTATCATTTGACTATTTACAATAGCATTGATATGCGTCATATGTACAAAACAAACACAGTAGAACTAAAAAAAAAAAAAAGTAGAGTACGCAGAGTGAGACCCATCCCCCCACCAAAGCTGGTAAGCGTGCCAACCGGGGGATGGCTCAAAACAAGTCGAGCGATGGGATCATGGGTGGCAGTTGGAGGGTCAAAATAACACTCGGCAGCTGAGCAAAACTTGTTTATTACCAAAAAAACAAAATAATTAATTAATCAAAACGGCAGAAGGCCACAATAAAAAGAGGCAGAAGGCCCCAATATAAATTAGCACTTAAATCAATAACCATAAACACTAAAATTAACAAGAACAACAAACTCAACAAATACCAAAATTAACAAATTAACAACTACATGGCCTATCTGCAGTTTAGCCTGAGACACCCCAAAACGTAAGAAAAATTTAATAGGCCCCGACTAAAAGTGAAGAAAATTATAAAATTTTTGGTATCACCAATTACACCGGCAATTTGGCCCGCATCCCTTGATTCCACCGGGCCAGGGAGTAAGCCGGAATCCCTGGGCAGCTCCGAATTAAATTAACTAAAAGCACAATAATCCCCTTTTGGTGAAAGTTTAAAAATCAAACAATTCAAAAAAAAATATAACACGGTACCGTTCGAGTAAAAATTCACTTCCAAGCACCCCTGATACACTTAACAAACAAAATAAATAACCATAACTAGGCCTAAACATATAAATAAATAATACTATAGTTTAACAGTAGGGCCTAACAAAATATAAAAATTTGAATAACTATAACAATAAAATAAACTAAAGATTAACAACAATGATAAATATTAACACAAATTTTTTCTATTTTTTAAAAACCCTTCTTTTCGATTAAAAAAAAATAAAAAAATTTAAACCCCATGGCTGTGTTTCCTGCCAACACTGTACAAGTTCATGGCCAGTTCCTAGGCCTAGGCCTAATAATCCATTGTTCATCACAATTTTGTTCTTTACACTTTCCCTTTGATGTATTTTGTTTTTTTTTTTTCTCTGGTTTTTATTTACTTCAATTAAAAATCCACATCAAAACCCCCAGCTCAGCCGCCGGGAACAAAAAAGAACACACTGACCTGAGGACTGAAGAATTATACCCAGAGCTGTAGAGAGGGTAGCGGGCGAAACCAGGCTCCAGCATGGTCCTCAGGCCAGGCGAGCAGAGCAGAAGATCGAAATTCCCCCGGACGGCCGGCTGAGGGCTGAAAGTCCCACTCGAGGACCCTGGACTGTAAGGCACAACACACAGCACATCAAATACAGTCCAGCCATCACAACAAAATATTACACATAACAACTAAAAATATAAGGGTGCCTGATTTAACAAAACTTAACATGAAGAGACAAACTTATACATGATTGGAGGGAGAGATTAACTTTAGGCTATGAAAAATTATGTTGGAAAACAGATTTAAGACAAATTACAAATTAACAAATTATAAAAGAATTAATTACGTATATGGAACTAAAAATGACAAACTGAGAACTAGGCTATTGAAACATGAGCAATCTGTCATAACATGAAAATCAAACTAAAGATAGGCTAGGTTATTGTCCATGAACAAAAAGATGGTAAATCGGTAACTGCAACTTAAAAAGGCTCAACAAAACATTATACAGAACTACTATTAAATATGAAACCAGAGATAATAAAGCAATTAAAGTCAAAAAGGTAACAATGAGCACATGGCTCGAACCTAGGTTAAAACATCTAGACAAAGAATATAAATTTAACAAAACTCTGAAAACACAAGTAAGAACGATTAATATTATTTAAACAAAAGTATTTTCACCAAAAGGGTGATTAGATATTAAAACTTACAAAATGAACACTTACGTTTTAGTTAGTCTAGCTGGTCATAACGTAATTCTGCAGGCAGCACAAGACAACTGAACAGCCAGGCCAACCTGACCGAAGCTGCTGGAACCCGGAACGAAACGGAACTGGGCCAACGGCTACCAAAGTACGCAAAACGCAGGGCAAAAGCGAATCTCAGGCAGCCTTGCAGACAATGACGAAAAAAACGAAACTGTACCGGTCCAAGACCCGGTACAACCTCCCTCTGCAAACCTCAACACACCCAGGCAGGGGAGCAAACTCGGTACCTCAGGGAACCAAGAGAAGACGAAGACCTCCGAAGAGTGGTGTTCCAAGGACGTCCAAGAGAACCTAAGAGGGAAACCCCTCGAACAGGGAGCAAACTACCCTGACTGTCGGGCCCGACAAGAAAAAAGAGAAAAGGAAGACTCTCTCAGAACAGCCACCTAGGGCGCAGAGGTGATCAATCTCTTTGCCCCAAGAAACCCCCAGGAACACCAACTCCTGGACCAACCGTTCCCCGGAAAGCCTTAAGCTGGGACACATGGGCTTTCCTGAACACCCTGCCTGACTGGGGATCAACCAGCAGAGCAGTCACCGGTGACAAAAACCTGTCGATGCGGTGGGGACCAGACCACCGATAGCACAACTTTGCAGCTCTTCGTTCCGCGGCCGACCTGACCGGGTGAGCCTGACAAAGAACCAGATCTCCAACCTGAAAAGGGTTAGGAGTACGACCCTTATCATACCTCCTCCTCACTCTCTCTCTAGCACGTAGCAGGTTGCGCCGAGCAGCCCGCCACGTGGACACTACGTCAGTGGCACCTGGCGTAGGTAGAAGATCCTCTAGCCTCCACAAGTTGGACAAAGGATTGTTAGGAGGGTAGCCATGTAGAATCTCGAAGGGAGTGGCATTGTGACTCTCATGCTTGGAAGAATTAAAAGCAAGCTGGAGCCAAGAGAGACTCTCATCCCAGGTGTTCTGCTTCTCAGCATGGAAAGTAATAAGGGCAGACCGAAGATTGCGGTTGAACCGCTCTGCATGAGAAGGCTGTGGGTAATACGGAGAGGTAGTCACATGCCTGATACCATTGCCAAAACAGAACCTACGAAACTCATGGGAGGTAAACTGGCTACCGTTGTCGGACACAAGAGTGGAAGGCACACCAAAGTGCTGGAAGAG
Organism: Stictocephala bisonia; assembly: GCA_035578905.1. Taxonomy (NCBI): domain Eukaryota; kingdom Metazoa; phylum Arthropoda; class Insecta; order Hemiptera; family Membracidae; genus Stictocephala; species Stictocephala bisonia. The sequence goes on from JAQJVL010004062.1 coordinate 9,941, forward strand.
TTGGGACTGGAGAGCACGGATGGTGAGCTTAGCCGTGGCACTCCGAAGTGGGAAAAGCCAAACGAACTTCGAGAAAGCATCCACACAAACAAGTAGGTAGGAGCTACCTGACTTGCTACGGGGAAAAGGACCCACGTAGTCGATGAACACCTTCTCAAAAGGACGCTCGGCCACCTCAGAAGATAACAACCCTAACCTTGCATTCTGACTAGGCTTGCTGAGAGAGCACAGGTGACAAGCCCGCACTCTGCCAGCAACATCCCGGTCCATGCCCTTCCAGATGAAGTACCTACGAATCTTAGCGATGGTCTTATGAATGCCAAGATGACCGCCCACAAGAGAAGAGTGATAATACTGAAAGACCATCGGTACTAGATGACTAGGCAGCACTACACGGGGTTCACCCCTCTGTCGAGGACGGCAACAGAGTACCCCTTTGGACAGAAAATAGGGAGGGTGGGCACCTCCCTCTTGAAGCTCACCTAAGATGACTGACAGCTCGGGATCTTTCTGTTGATGGGACAGTAGGTCGTCAAAAGCCAGAGGAAAATCCAGAAGAACAGCACCACACTGAGCAACAGCCTCAGTCGGTGGATCACTGGGTTCGTGGTACATGCGGGAAAGAGCATCCGCGATGACATTCTGGGTACCCCTAAGATGTTGGACTCGGAACTTAAAAGCAGAAATTTTGACCACCCAGCGACCAATTTTCCCAAGCTGTCTGGGATGGGCAAGAAGCCAAGACAGTGCCTGATTGTCTGTCTCCAGCAAGAACTCAGCGTGTTCCAAGAAACGCCGAAACTTGTCCGTACCAAAGACAACAGCCAGACACTCTAACTCATAGATGGAAGAAGCTTTCCTTTCCTGGTGAGACAACGTCCTCGAAGCAAAAGCGATGGGCTGCCTGACCCCATCAAACTCCTGAGAAAGAACAGCAGCAATGGCGGAGGAGGAGGCATCAGTCTGAAGAACAAATTCTCTGCTGAAATCAGGCATACGCAGGACAGGAGGTTGCATGATAGCCTCCTTGAGAGCATCAAAGGCAGTCTGCTGAGCTTGGCCCCACACAAAAGGGACACCTTTCTTTCGCAGCTCGTTCAACGGGGCAGCAAGCTCGGCCACGTTAGGGATGAAGCGACGGTAAAAATTCACCATCCCCACAAAACGGGCAATCCCCTTGGCATCTCTGGGAGGAGGAAAATCCCGAATGCCCTGGGTCCTCGCAGGATCTATGCAGACGCCTCGAGAAGAGATAAGATGACCCAGAAAAGAGATCTCAGGACGAGCAAAAGTGACTTTCTCTGGATTGACGGTAAGGCCAGCTGATTTGAGGCGACTAAGAACTTCCTCCAGATGTAGCATGTGTTCCCCGAAAGTCTCACTGTAGACAAGAAGATCGTCCAGGTAATTGAAAACAAACTTGAACTTCACATCATGGAAGATGGAATCAAGCAGACGAGTAAGAGTCTGGGCACCCACAGCAAGACCCATAGGAACCCTAGTGAACTGATAGAGATTCCAGGGAACACAGAAGCTAGTCATGGGCCGTGATTCCTTCTTCAATGGAATCTGATGGTAGGCCTGGTTCAAATCGAAAACACTGAAAAACTTAGCCTTACCGAACCAATCAAACGCAGAATGCAAATCAGGCAGAGGTACCGAGTCAATAGCGACCTTAGCGTTGAGCCTCCGATAATCCATCACAAGCCTAGACTTACCATTAGGCTTGGGCACAAGAAAAGCTGGACTGGCATAAGCAGAACGAGACGGTTCAATCACACCCTTGCTCAGAAGATCCTCAATCATAGCCCTCATAACCTCCATCTTTGGGGGAGCAAGTTTGTACGGATGACTTCTAACTGGCTGAGTATCGGTGAGGTGGATCTCATACTCCAGAAGAGAAGTGACCCCAAGCTCTGGCGTAAGCACATCAGGAAACCGCAAACACAGCCTCCTAATGGCCTCCGCCTGCTCAGGGGGGAGATGACCAACTGGATCCACCTTGGGTTGTTCGGGCTCACAACCCACCTCTCTGACTGCAGGAGGGCAGTCAGAATCACCTACTAGAGGCACCAAAACTCGCCGATTAAACTTGAAAAATATCTGGCGCTTCTGGAGGTCAAGCACCATACCACTCTTAGAAATAAAGTCTGCCCCTAGGATACAAGAAACCGCCAGGTCCTTGGCAACAAGAAAACCCCACCTCCAGGAAAATCCTTCAATTTTAAAATGGAAAAACGCCTTTAGAATTATAGGTAGAGGAGTTTGGGATGCCGTCCAGCACGTAATAGAAGAAGGCTCGGTGTGCCTGACAAGTCCTAAGGCGTCAAGGGACTCAAAAAGAGAAAGGCTGATGATACTGCATGCCGAACCAGAATCAAGAAGGGCTCGACACACCGTACCACCAAAAGATACAAAAACGCCAGGACACACCGAGGTGACCGCCCTAAGTCCCAGGGAAGCCATGCCAGCAAGGCCCGAAACATCCCCGACGCTCCTGCGATGGGCACGCGTCAGAGGCAAATGGCCACGGTCAGTCGCAACAACGCGGGGAGCTACTGTGGAGGCAACCCCCCGCGCTGAGCGTTTCCCGCCCCACGACCTCGAGCACGTGGACAGTCACGTCGAATGTGACCAGGTTGGCCACAAGCAAAACACAGAACAGGAGGCCGAGAACCACGACCCTCCACTGGCTGACTCACACCTAAAGACATAGCCGGTCGACGGGTGGGGAGAGCACGATGACTCTCAGAATCCCTCCCTTGCTGGTCTGAGAACTGCACGCTGCGCGAAACAATGCACAGCTGATGCAGCTCCCGAAAAGTAGAAGGAACACCAGCAAAAACCAATCTGCACCGTTCTTCGGGAGAAATGCCATCCAGGATGACACGAACGGTGTCAGAGCTTCAGAAAGGGTGAGGCGCAACGCTTGACGAGCTTCCTTGACTGAAGAGACATAGGCTGCCAGAGACTCGCCCCTACCCTGCGACCGATAAAATCTGTCCATGACCATCCTCTCCCTGAGTCGAATGGGAAGAAATGACGAAAGTAACTCTCGATGGAACGAGTCCACCGAGGCATCACTGGCCAAGACAGAACTCAGCAACTCCCCAACGGGACCTCTGCAATAAGGGAAAACCAGACGAAGCAAGTCCCCAGCCTGCATGCCGGGCATCTCACTAAGTCTGAGAAAGGCCACCAGAAACTTAAGAAGCTCCTCAGGATCCATCCCATCGGTCACAGGGAGATTCTGGATCATGGGCGTGAGAGGGTTAGGCAGCTTGTGGTAGCTCAGCTGCAGAAGAGCAGGTGAACCCAAAGAAGCAGTAGGAACGGCAGCTGGAGCCGAACCACAAGCAACCTCAACGGAAACGCCTGCAGGCTCAGAAGGAACCTCAGGCACAGTGAGAGCCGTTGTCTCAGCCTGCGGCCTCGACACGTTAGGCGAAAGCGCAAAAGCAGGCCGCTGACCCAGACCCGTAGGAGTCGTGGAACCGGAGAGTGCCTGAAAAATCTCATCCAGCCTAGACACACTCTCCAAGATCCACGCCCGATCCGACGGTTCCAACCCCGGCGCCCGGTTGACCAGCCTCAAACGGGCAAGCAGATGCCCCAGACGTGCAAGACGGCAGGCCCGGTCACGACCCACTGGAGGTTCAAGCTGCAAATCCTCTAACACCCCTTCCCTATCTTCCACCTTCCGTTTACAAACCCCCAACTCATCCCCAACCTCCAGCAGGTCAGACCAATCCACCGCCGTACCCGCGGACAACTGCTCCCGCAGCAACCTCCGGAGATTCAAAACATCCCCTTCCGGAGTCACACCCCGCGACCTCAACTCGAAAATCAACTCCTCCTTGACTAGGAGCGCAACATTCTGCAGATAGGCCATCTCGCAAAACAAAATTCTCAACAGTACACAAAAAACGACAACTCCAGGGTCCAAGACGAACTAAACCCTCAGCCTACCGAGCCACTGCCGACCACTCCAATCCACCCATGAAACCCATTCCACAAAGTAACCAAGCGGATTGCCTAAGTTTTTTTTTTTTTTTTTTTTTTTTTTTTTTTTTTTTTTTTTTAAGAATTTATTTTTTTTTTGTAATTGTTTTTGTTTTTAAATAATTTTTATTTCCTATTTTTTTTTTTTTTTTTTATACAATACCAAGACACCTTGACGGTAGGTCGGCCAACCATGGCCTACTAACTGGCAAACACCCACCGTCAACAACCAAGAAAGAATTAATTTTTTTTTTTTTTTTTTTTTTTTTTTTTTTTTTTTTTTTTTTTTATAGGCAACCACGCTCTGCTACCAATTGAGACCCATCCCCCCACCAAAGCTGGTAAGCGTGCCAACCGGGGGATGGCTCAAAACAAGTCGAGCGATGGGATCATGGGTGGCAGTTGGAGGGTCAAAATAACACTCGGCAGCTGAGCAAAACTTGTTTATTACCAAAAAAACAAAATAATTAATTAATCAAAACGGCAGAAGGCCACAATAAAAAGAGGCAGAAGGCCCCAATATAAATTAGCACTTAAATCAATAACCATAAACACTAAAATTAACAAGAACAACAAACTCAACAAATACCAAAATTAACAAATTAACAACTACATGGCCTATCTGCAGTTTAGCCTGAGACACCCCAAAACGTAAGAAAAATTTAATAGGCCCCGACTAAAAGTGAAGAAAATTATAAAATTTTTGGTATCACCAATTACACCGGCAATTTGGCCCGCATCCCTTGATTCCACCGGGCCAGGGAGTAAGCCGGAATCCCTGGGCAGCTCCGAATTAAATTAACTAAAAGCACAATAATCCCCTTTTGGTGAAAGTTTAAAAATCAAACAATTCAAAAAAAAATATAACACGGTACCGTTCGAGTAAAAATTCACTTCCAAGCACCCCTGATACACTTAACAAACAAAATAAATAACCATAACTAGGCCTAAACATATAAATAAATAATACTATAGTTTAACAGTAGGGCCTAACAAAATATAAAAATTTGAATAACTATAACAATAAAATAAACTAAAGATTAACAACAATGATAAATATTAACACAAATTTTTTCTATTTTTTAAAAACCCTTCTTTTCGATTAAAAAAAAATAAAAAAATTTAAACCCCATGGCTGTGTTTCCTGCCAACACTGTACAAGTTCATGGCCAGTTCCTAGGCCTAGGCCTAATAATCCATTGTTCATCACAATTTTGTTCTTTACACTTTCCCTTTGATGTATTTTGCTTTTTTTTTTTCTCTGGTTTTTATTTACTTCAATTAAAAATCCACATCAAAACCCCCAGCTCAGCCGCCGGGAACAAAAAAGAACACACTGACCTGAGGACTGAAGAATTATACCCAGAGCTGTAGAGAGGGTAGCGGGCGAAACCAGGCTCCAGCATGGTCCTCAGGCCAGGCGAGCAGAGCAGAAGATCGAAATTCCCCCGGACGGCCGGCTGAGGGCTGAAAGTCCCACTCGAGGACCCTGGACTGTAAGGCACAACACACAGCACATCAAATACAGTCCAGCCATCACAACAAAATATTACACATAACAACTAGAAATATAAGGGTGCCTGATTTAACAAAACTTAACATGAAGAGACAAACTTATACATGATTGGAGGGAGAGATTAACTTTAGGCTATGAAAAATTATGTTGGAAAACAGATTTAAGACAAATTACAAATTAACAAATTATAAAAGAATTAATTACGTATATGGAACTAAAAATGACAAACTGAGAACTAGGCTATTGAAACATGAGCAATCTGTCATAACATGAAAATCAAACTAAAGATAGGCTAGGTTATTGTCCATGAACAAAAAGATGGTAAATCGGTAACTGCAACTTAAAAAGGCTCAACAAAACATTATACAGAACTACTATTAAATATGAAACCAGAGATAATAAAGCAATTAAAGTCAAAAAGGTAACAATGAGCACATGGCTCGAACCTAGGTTAAAACATCTAGACAAAGAATATAAATTTAACAAAACTCTGAAAACACAAGTAAGAACGATTAATATTATTTAAACAAAAGTATTTTCACCAAAAGGGTGATTAGATATTAAAACTTACAAAATGAACACTTACGTTTTAGTTTGTCTAGCTGGTCATAACGTAATTCTGCAGGCAGCACAAGACAACTGAACAGCCAGGCCAACCTGACCGAAGCTGCTGGAACCCGGAACGAAACGGAACTGGGCCAACGGCTACCAAAGTACGCAAAACGCAGGGCAAAAGCGAATCTCAGGCAGCCTTGCAGACAATGACGAAAAAAACGAAACTGTACCGGTCCAAGACCCGGTACAAGAGTCTCCTTATTTTAGTACAACTAAAATGTACCCTTATCTACTAAATACTCTTGGACACTGTAATATTCCTTAGAAACCAAAAATGACTTGACTTTATTCCTAAATTTCCTAACGTCTGTCTCTGATTGTAAAGCGGTTGGAAGTTTATTAAATAATTTAATGGCGGAGTATAAAGTCTGTTTTTCAAAAAATGTGGTATTGTGTTTAGGGACACTTAATAAGCCAGGGTAGCGGAGATTGTAATCGGCAGTGGAACGTAATTTCAGGACGTGCATATTTTTCTTGAGTAACGAAAGACATTCTGTACAAACACGTACAAACTGTAAAAAGTTAACATTTTGTTTCTTGTAAAGACTCCTCTGCATGACTGAGTCCTATTCATGCCAAATATAAGTCTCAAAGCTTTTTTTTGCAATCGGAAAATCTTATCGCTCTGCCCAGACTGCCCACCCCAGATTGCTATACCATATGACATGTGGGGATAAAAGCAGCCAAAGTATGCTGTAAGCAGAATGTCTGAGTTTGAAAACTGAGTCAAACTTCTAAGAAGGAAAATACTACTGTTTAATTGGCTTACTACCTTATCAAAATGCAAAGAGAAGTCAAGCCGAGAGTCAACAATAAGACCCAAAAAGTTAGTGCACTGGCTTGAGTCTATAGTGGTCTCATCAAGGGTAATACTGGAAGAGTTTAAAAACTGTACAGATCCTCTCAGTCTAAAGTCAACAAGAACGGTTTTGTCTGTATTCAAGACCAAATTGTTATCACCCAGCCACTGGAGCAAGGAGTTGCCCTGAATAAAAGAATCAATCTCTAGATTTTCTCGTGTTTCATTACTAAGCACTAGGGAGGTATCGTCTGCGAACAGGCACAGGTCAGCACGAGAAACACTATAACATATATCATTGATAAACAATAGAAGAAGTATAGGCCCAAGCACCGATCCTTGGGGGACTCCAGAGTGCATAACAATTTCTTCAGACCTATAGTATGACAAACAGCCATTATCCTTGATGGTAGGGATCTGGACGCATTGTTTCCTGTCAAAAAGGAAAGAAGATAGCCATTGATAAGCATTCCCTCTAACACCAAGATGTTCTAATTTGTTTAGTAATAGGTTGTGGTTAACCATATCAAAGGCCTTACTGAGATCAAAGAAAATTGCGGAGACATGTAGGTGGTCATCTAAAGCCTTTGATATGGATGAAGTAAAGCTGAACATAGCATCGATCGTTGAGGTGTTTTTTCGAAAACCAAACTGCTTGTCAAAAAGAACATTTTTTTGGATTAAGAACGGATGGAAACGGTTAAGAAACAATTTTTCTAAGACCTTGGAGAACGTTGAGATGATGGAAATAGGTCGTTAATTATCTCTGATATCTTTGTTTCCCCTTTTTAACATTGGTTTCACAATGGCTGACTTGAGCTGTTTAGGAAACACACCCTGCTCTAAAGATACATTTGCAAGATATGTCAAAGGACAAGCTACAATATGACTGATTTCTTTAAGTAGATTCGATGAAATCTCGTCAGGTCCAGCAGAACTACCACTTTTTAACTTTTTACTTTTTAACGAGCCCACCCATACTTCAATACCACTGTGCGTGTATGGGTGGGCGGGTGGGTCAATACCACTGAACGTGTATGGGTGGGCGGGTGGTTTAAAGCCACTGTTCGTGTATGGGTGGGTGGGTGGGTAGTATATCTGTACGTGTATGGGTGAGCGGGTGGGTCAGTGTATCTTAGTGTGTTTTATTTATTTGTTTACGGGTGTTTTATTTATATCATTGCTTGATGAGGTTTTCCTTTGCTACACCTTGGCCACGTTCTAAAACGCCACCCAAGGTGAGAGTCCACTTTCTAGTTAAGGCCGGGCAGTGGAAGAGGATGTGCCGTGAAATAGTCTCTTGACAGTGTTTTTTTCAATAACACTGTCAATATCACTGTACGTGTATGGGTGGGCGGGTGGGTCAGATGAATGTATCATGCATACGTTATGAAGGAGGAGGGTAATTCATCATCTAGACTGCACCTTTGTACAACATGCCTAAGTTCCAATATGGAGGATCAGTTGTGTATTGTTTTCACTTGAGTTAATTGTGACCATGTGATTCCACATATTTTGAACCTATACATCATGCCTATAGAACTTTCATTCATCCATACACGTACAATGGGGTTGACCCATCCGCCTACCCATACACGTACAGTGGTGTTGACCAACCCACCTACACATACACGTACAGTGGTGTTAACCCATCCGCTCACCCAAACACGTACAGTGGTGTTGACCAACTTGCCCACCCGTACACATACAGTGGTGTTGACCAACTTAACACAGACAGTGCTCGTTAACTTAACTGTCCCAACTAGTGAGACAGATGACATTAATGATTTCTGTCTCACTAGTTGGGTGCAAGAAAAGTGAAGATGTCACTGTCTTTGACTTGATTGTGTGGTTAAGGGCATGAGGTTCATTGGCACAGGACTTGTTGGCTATGTCAGAAAAGTGAGAATTGAACAAGCTAGCTACATCACTAGCATTATTGACAATGACACCACCCTCATCCAGAACCTGAATCTTGTTGAACGGCTTCAAAAACTTGTTTGGAATATTTTCATTAATAATATTCTAGATAGCCTTAGATTTGACATCTGCAGTGTTTAGATGAGACAGAACTTTCTTGGACTTAGCTGATCTAATTTCTTTTATGAACTGTCGTTTTTTATCCAAGTAACTCAGCCTCAAAGGATGAGAGGAAGGAAGATCTTTCGTTTTGAAAGACAAATCAACCAGGTTGTTTCGGAGCTCAATCAACGAAGGATTGAGTGCTATTCTTGTGAAGTATTTCTGTCTGTGCACTTTGGTTTTCCTATGTGGAAAAGCTATTTCAAAATGGTGACTTAGGATGGAAAGAAAAGAATCAAACTTATCACTGACATCACCGGCTAAGAAGATTTCATTCCATTGTTCGTTTCTTAGTAAGCTCTTAAAAATGCGTACATTGTCATCACTAAAAGACCTCTTAAACAGCCATTTGGGACAGTCGTCTGCAACAGGGTTGGAGATTTCCCATCTAGAGATCTGAGCATAGTGATCAGATATTCCCGAAATCACCACATCAGTTTTAAAGGTTAAAGGGCTCATATTACAAAACACATTGTCTATTCGAGATTTTGCACCATTGAATTCTCTAGTATAGGAAAAGACAGTTTCACGTAATCCGAAAGAAAGCATAAGAGCAGAAAGTTTTCTTGAGGAAACACTACTTACAGACATATCAATATTGAAATCGCCAAGAACGATAATCCTTTGATTAGGTTTAGTAAAATCTTCAAGACAATTGTGAAGAGACAAGACAAAACTATCAATATCCTGAGACATATATAAACAATTTTACTTTGACTTGAAGTAAGAATCGTAGATATACAACAATAATTGCTTTTTGTACAAAATAAAAAAGTGCCGCCAATCTGATCGGCGCTTGGGGCTTGTCACAAAACACTCGCCTGGCGATGAGATTGGCGCCTATGGCTCAAAGGGTTAAAATCATTCATGATTAGCCCCTGGATTTTGAATAACTCATATAGGTTAATATTACTTATTCCCATTAAAAAAAATGTTTTGTTGGAAACGAAGGTAATTTTAACCTATATTATAAACAACATTTATTGTAAATTTACATCAATACAAATTAACTGCCCTAAGGAGCAGCTGTAGTTAAGGGGCTAAGGTGGTAGCTTGCAATGCAGTTGGTTCGGGTTTGATTCCCAATAGGACAACTAACAGTTTTTGCCCTGCCGCTCCTGTGGTTCGGTAGTCACATTAAACTGTTGGTTCCCCACGGTCAAATGTTAGGGAGGGCTAACTTCGCCTGGTAAAATAAGACGATCTTTAACTTTTTGAACACACTGGAGGGGCCATAACTAGAGAGCTGAGGTGGTGGCATGCCACACATCTAGCCCAGGTTCTGGGTTTGACCATGAAGTTTTTACTGCTGAGGTAGTCTTGTGATTGGCAAGTCATGTTAAGCCATCGGTAAGTCTACAAAACAAAAATGGGATGGTCTAAGCAGACAATCGGACCTGTGTCTTGTTTGGAAATCTTGCACACTAAATAAAATACAAAATTTAATTTTTTACTGTTTCGATCAAAGAAAAAACTGGTTACGACCCAAACAACAGTACAGTACAAACTGGTTGTATAAAAACAAGTACAGTATGTATAAAACGTTCAATAAGTATGCAGTAATCTGTATTCAGGGTCGAAATTGACTTTGAGGTGTACATGTTTAGCAAGCTTGACATTCTCACACTTCTCTGGGATTCCATTAACCTTGCACTTACCCTGGGTAATATGTCATTGCCACTAAATTAACAATGTATACTTAAAATAATACTAAAGAACAAAATACAAACACTAAGCATAAAAACCATTTTGAAAATCCTCTGTATTCCAAATACCCAATTTTTGCCAGCAAGTGAAAATAATTCAAAATGATGCTTTTCTTTACTTCACAGTATGATCTCTGATTAATTTGGCCCATTTCATTGACAACGGAAATATATTATGTGCATCTATGCAAAACTAGAACTGTCATTAAATATGTTATTAAATACAATCAACTAAAACAAGCAACGTCAAGTTTCACTTTGTTATTGAAAGTCTTGGTGTGGGAAGGTTTCTAGAGCACTCAAGTGGATGTTGAGTTGGTCAATATGGTCAAGTAACAATAACTATAACTTAGAAAATATTGAATCAAATGTAGAGACCAATATGTTTTGGTTAACCAAAATTATTTAGACAATTTTGCCTTGCTTAACTATTTAAAACTGCTCAGTAACAAGACAATTTCTTTTTAAAAATACATGAGGATTTGAAACCAGTCAGCTTTCAATAAAAACATTTTTACATTTAACTGACTGTATATACTTAACTGAAGATTTACTTTTCTTACTTAGACAAAAACAAACCGCTAGTATGTATTATTATTCTCACTTTAAAGTACAAACTATAATAATAAACAGTTATCTCATGTTGAGTAATAAAACTGCAGTGCATTCTTAAACAGATAATGTAAGTAAAAACCAGTACTGGTTATGTACTAACATTGTGTTTTTTATCAGCTTATGAATTAATATAAAAGGAATGGGGGAGTTATATGCAAATAGATGTCATGCAGTAATAGTTATAGCATATTCTCATGTCATAATTTAATATGATCTTTAAATTTAACTATACAGTGTTTCACACCACCCGGTCACAATTTTCTATGGTTGAACTGTTTAATATAGAGTAATACAATAAACAGAACGAATCTTACATCACAACACTTTTTTTATCGCATTTAAAAAAAGAGTGTTCCTGATAATGAGTGCCGCAGGTTTGAACCTCAAAAGTTATTAAATAAAACTATAATTTAATAAAATAAGAATGCTTGATTCTTCTTACTAATTACAAAAATGAAACTAGTGTTGGAGAAAATATTAATCCTTTTACAGTTTTGTAATATTAGGCATAGTAAAAATATATTGATATAAATTCAATTACCAGGTACAAGTCATGTTCCATAACGGGTGCTCAAAATGTTTACCTTCATTTTGAATGCACAGCTCGAAACAAGTTTCAAGGCTGACATTGGCATGGAAGATTTCATCAACAATAATAATATGAAATGCATATCTATTCTGTCCAAGATATCCTGTAGTCATGGCCTTTTGAAGAATACACCATGTGTTAGAGATCCTTCCCCAAAGATAATAGTCAATGCAATTCAAGTCCAGAGATCTAGCCAGATTTGCTCCTCTTCCAAACCATCTATCAGGGAATTGCCAATTAAGTGTGGCACGCACATTAAGGGCAATATGTGGTGCAGGGCTATCTTGAAGCAACCTCATGCTTTGCCTAATTTCTAGGGGTAATCCTATTTAGTAGGATATTGATGTACACTGCTTCAGTTAATGCACCATCAAAGAAACGAGGACGAACAATGACATTTCCAATTTTACCTCACCACGTGTTCAAGGTCCAGTACCTTTCACTGTTAACCTCACACATCCAGTGAGGATTTTCAAATGCCCAATGGCGTATGTTGTGGCGATTAACATCATCATTGCTGCGGAACGTGCCCTGATCAAGAAAGGCCCTTTCTTATAGACAAAAATGTATCTGGCACTGGTAATCTTCCTTGACAGTTCCCGATGCAGGTACATTCTAATAGGGTGCATTTTATAAGCTTTCAGTATTCTGCAAATTGATGCTGGACTTACACCAGAGTCAGAAGAAATTTGGCGAATTGAGTTGTGAGGATTTTGTAAAGTAGGCGCTATAATCTGAGGACCTTTTTAACTTGTAACTGGTTTTATAATTTCTACTGATTTATTGTGGTGAGGTTGCACTTGGCCAGTCTCTCTTACTCGAGCTGCCAGACTATGGACCGTAACTTTGGAACTGCTCCCGCTTGGGATATTGCTCTGTGTACAAGCGAGTAGCACATGCCAAGTTCTGAAAACTTTTTTCCAAAACCATAAGCATATCAAAACATTCAGTACTCGTGAAATTCATTTCCAAACCAAATATATGTGTCTTGTTTATCACAAGTGACTCGGTAGAAAATTAAAAATAAAACTTAAATAAGTCACAATTATTGAAAATAGAAAGACAGAAAATAATATTGATGTTAAGGCACACGACAAAGCAACTGACCAATAAGCTACAGTTAATAATAACTTAAGGTGTTTTACAAAGACACTTAAAAACACTGTAATGGATCTTGCGTACATATCCACCTCTCCATCCCAATTATGGATCTTCTAAGCTTGTCATATTTAGTGTCATATGTAGTGATTTTGTATCAATTGCATGTTTACAGAACACGATATAGGTATCATACTTATATGGCTAAATTTGGTCAAATGCTAATTGTATTTTAGAAATTACTCAGAAGAATGCTTGAATTTAATTGAGATGCAGTTTTTATCAAATAACTTGTGAACTAAAAGAGATGGAAACAAACTTTAAAAAGAAAAATGTTTCTTTTTTAAATTTGGACAGTACTCAAGATATTTTCAACATTTCCATCAAATTTTTCAGCATTTAAAGACCATCAAAATGATGTGCCATACGACCTAGATTTGTTATTTTCTAGATTGGAGCTTGTGGTCTTCATTTTCGTTTTTTAAATGCGATCAAAAATTTTTTCCAACGTTTGCAATATGAGATTTATTAGGGTTGCAATTTATTGCATCAGTATATGTCAAACAGTTCAACCACAGGAGATTGCGGCCGGGTGGTTTGATAACAAAGTAAATCAAATCTTATTGTTAAAATAATTCCTTATTTTAGTGGAAAACTTGTTTTGTGTCCTAGATTTGCCAGTTTATTAATTTTTAACTAAAACTTTAAATTTCAGTGTTATTGGCAAACAAGTAAACCTTACTGCAGAAATTTAGCTGGCTTACCACTTACAGTTAGTAAAAAGAAACACAGTTAAAAACTGAAGATTTTGTTACTTGTCAATCCAATGAATCAATAAATTCTTTAATTAAGCTTTTAAAATCTGATTGCCAAATTATTGTTTTTAAAATTTACTTCTAATTTATCATCAACAGCCACCTTATGATATATCTCTAGTAAAATTTTGTCATTCCTGAAAAGCTCTTGTGCAATTAATTTGATTTAAAAACTCTTTTCATTTAACAATTTTAGTAATGATGTTTGCAGTTATCTGAGGCCCTAGAGTTTCAAATTTCCTGACTTTACAATTATATAAAAAAAAGTATCATACTAAACAATATTGTTGCATACTAGCCGGGAAATATACTTACCTAATTACAATTAAATTGTACTAATGTAACTATGCTTAAATTTTGATGATACGAATTTTCTCCTAAGCTTGCAAAATTGCACTTTTCAATAAGTGCATTTTTTTAATACGGGCATAAAACAGAAAAAAAATAATTTTACCCAATAAATTTTAGTTTGGTATTTAAATGATAACAACTTAAAATACAATAATGTTTCAGTAAATCACATTACTGATTTGTTAAAACTATTACAAAAATAATTTAATTTTTTTGAAAAATTTAACAGTGCCTTATTTAGATGGTTTTTCCTTAAATTAAGTTTTTCGTCAGAACTGTAACGTTAATTGAAAACTTACCCTGAGCTGCTGAAGTGAGAGTGTTCCCCATAACTCATATTTATAATATCTATTTTATTTCCATTGGCACTGTTGTTTTTCATAACGTGAATCATTGCTCTAGCTATTCCAGTTCCTGTCTCCATGGTATCCAAACGATTGTCACCTAAAACCAGTATCATACTCTATTTAAGAAATAGCTTTTATTATTTATTAATTGATATCTCATGTAACAGGAATATTTGTGCTAGTAATTTGGTTAGTTAGTGAGGTCTGCCACTAAAGCTGGTTTAAACTATATAAAATTAACATGGGACTACAATAGTGCTTCACAACTGGAACCCAAAATAAACACAAAGCTAAGGATCAGTCAGTTGATGGTTTAGATAATTACTATTATATGTTTTAATTCTCTAAAATACTTTAACTTTAAAAATATAGTAAATTATAATGCTTATACATTGGCGATAACTTAACAGCTTGACACGTAATTATGACTTATTGATGAATTATACAGATAATGATGACAACATTATCAATGGTAATTGGTGAATCTAGTTTAGAGGTAATTTATTAAAGTTTAGATACGGGATAGACAGAAATCATAATGTGGCGCAAAGTGGATTTAGTGATGTTTCTCGTGCAGGGGAATTTAATAATATCAATCACTCTGAACTTAACAGACCACCAGGATGAAGGAGTGAACTTTTTATTAATGACAAAAGACTTCACATTTTACAAATTATTGTTACAGAAATAATTAATTTTAAGAAAATAATACATGAATAGTTGCAGGTACAATCAGGTAGCGTGTCAAATTTAACATTGCAGCAAAACGAAATAATAGGGTCCAGCTGCACTGAGTGCTCAGAGTTAATATGAGTGGGATACAATATAAATAGCACGTTACAAGTCCCTTGAATTTATTAACCCCTTCCACACCAACGTACCTAAGTAGTGAAATAGGGAGAGAGCCAGACTCACTTTGACCTTTGGACTTTCAAGATGGCGGCGGTCACGTGACTTTTCCAAGATGGCGGCGCCCATTTCCCGCCAAATTTTCTAACCTCACTTTTCCTAACCTCAAATTTCCCGCCAAATTCCCAAATTCCCGCCAAATTTCCTAACCTCACTTTTCCTAACCTCAAATTTCCCTCAAATTCCCAAATTTCCCTCCAAATTCCCACATCATACTATATGAAATACACTGTTAACCTTGTTATACTATATAAAATTCATTGTTAACCTAACTTTTTCCGTGTTATACTATATAAAATTCAATGTTTACCTTGTTATACTATATAAAATACACTAACTTTTTTCGTGTTATACTATATAAAATTCACTGTTAACCTAATCTTTTCCCCGTTATACTATATAAAATGTAAAAAGATGGCAACCTTTTATATATGTACTATAATAAATGCACTTTTAAACTTCGATTATTACCGTCGGCTACCTTCGTACGCATCAGCTGTGCGCGGGTGACGCATGCGCATGGACTTGCTACTCTGTGGCAATATACACCATAACAAACGCAATATGACCACGCTTTATCACTGTTATCACTACACTTGACCTCTAGGGTTAACATGTGGTTGATATGCACGTGGAGCGTCCATGCTGTGCTGATTAATGTAACACTGACCTCAAAGGTCAACTGTTATCACATCCGCTTCCATTACCACACAGGATGACGTAATCAGAGTTTCATGTCTGAATCTACACAGGATTACGTAATCGGATTTTCATGTCTGAACAGGCGCATGACCTAATTGCCCTCATCCATCCCTATATAAACGACCAACACAATCAATCTTTCTCACTTCTGCTCTTGCGCTCGTACTGATCAGACGTGTCTTCACTTTGCTCTTACTCGATATTAAATACAATTATTCTCATCATAAATACTATATTTTTTGTTCTCTGTACGGTATTTTGAATTTGTGTCCTTTTTTACTTTAATTTTTAATCAATTTAATTACCAAAGATGGAATCCTTTGCCATTAACGATAACCTAGTCACCATTTCCCGCCAATTTAACACTTCCGACCCTGATCTCCTTAACGTACTTACTAGTCATAAAAATAAAATCATGGTCGAAATAAATAAACACTTAAACAGGCTCGGGGGAGTAAAATGGTACATCGCGGTCCAAATTAAATTCACAAAATTTGTTAACAACGAAGAAATTACCACAACTCCATTCTTTCACGGCAAAACTCGTCCTTTGTTACCTTCCGATTCTCTAGATGTACAATACTCTGAGGCTACAGACAAAATTTTAGAAAGTGTGGCTAAGTGGGTAAGTCAAGGTAGTGGGTGGGTAATAGAAAATGTTTTACGACTCAATTTGTTTATTGTTAAATTTCAACCCTTGTACGCCTCTTCTTACATACCCACCCCGAAAAAAATTTCAAACCCTATGCATGGAATTGTAAATGTTAAAAATAACGATCAAAAATGTTTCCTGTACTCTGTACTTGCCCAATTGTTCCCTGACCGAAATAGACGCGTAAGTTATTACAAAAAACTTGAATCTAAATTAAACATGTCTGGGATTAGCTATCCTGTCAAAATTACCGATTTAGACAAATTTGAAAAATTGAACCCCGCTATCTCTGTAAATGTCTTTGGTTTTGAAAAAGACGAAATTTACCCCCTAAGAATAACCAAAGAAAAATTTAGAGCTCACCACGTAAACTTGTTACTACTGACTACTGACACTACCTCCCACTACTGCCTAATCACTCACATGTCCCGACTTTTATCCCACTTGACTAAACACAACGGTGTTAGGTTCTACTGTGACTACTGCCTACACAGATTTTCTAACCAAGACTTACTTACTAACCACTTACCTTTGTGTTCACCACACGGTGCACAAAAGACCAGACTTCCTACTGATGACGAAAAATACATGTCATTTAAAAATTACACACTAACACATAAAGTTCCCTTCACTATTTATTGTGATTTTGAATCTTTTGTTGTACCTATCCCTACAGCACTGAATGACCCTACTACTTCACATACTACCAACACTGCCCATCACGTCCCCTCTGGCTTTTGTTACGTAATCATTGACAGTAATGGCAAACCAGTAAAACAACCTAAAGTCTATAGCGGCCCCGACGTTGTAGATACTTTTCTAAATTGTTTGATTGATGAGTCTAATGAGCTCTTACCAATTATTAAAAAGAATATTCCTATCAATATGTCTCCACAAGACAAAATTATTTTCCAAAATGCTACCACCTGTCACCTTTGTCAAAAACCTTTACACGGAGACAAAGTGGCCAATCATAATCACCTAACGGGGCAGTTCTTGGGACCCGCCCACAATTCATGCAATCTAAATTATAAAGTTCCCGATCACATTCCTGTATTTTTCCATAACCTCAGAGGTTATGACTGCCACCACTTGATCCAAGGGTTAGGTAAATTCAAAAAGAAAAACTGTCATGTATCGCTACTACTAGCGAACGGTACATTTCAGTCACCCTTGAATCTTTACGATTTTTGGACTCACTCCAATTCCTTAACGCTTCTTTGGACACACTTGTGTCCAACTTAGTTTCTGACGGGGCATCAAAATTCAAAATTTTAGGGCAGTGTATGACCAACACAGACTTACTACTACGAAAAGGCGTCTTTCCCTACACTTACATGACAAACGAATCAAAATTTAACGATACTGAACTGCCTCCCAAGGAGGCGTTCTACAACGACTTAACCAAAACACATATTTCAGACGACGACTACACACACGCACAGACTGTGTGGTCAACCTTTGGTATGACCACTATGAAACAATATCACGACCTTTACTTACTCACAGACGTACTATTACTTGCTGACGTATTTGAAAATTTTAGGACGACCAGTATGACTTACTACGGGATTGACCCGTGTAACGTCTACTCTGCCCCCGGACTAGCATGGAATTCCATGCTGAAAATGACAGACGTAAAACTCGAACTACTCACTGACATTGACCAGCACCTCTTTGTCGAGTCTGGGATCCGGGGCGGTGTCTCCATGATACCCAACCGGTACGCCCAGGCCAACAACCCTTACTTACCCAACTTTGACAACACAAAACCCACCAACTACCTCCTTTATCTTGATTGTAATAATTTATATGGTACCAGTATGTCCGATAGACTCCCAGAGTCTGATTTCAAATGGATAGACCCCCGAAACATTGACATTTCAAAAGTACCTGACGACTCCGACACCGGTTACATTTTAGAAGTTGACTTACACTACCCTGACCACCTACATGACTTACATTCCGACTTTCCTCTGGCCCCAGAAAGAAAAATTGTGACATACGATATGCTTTCCCCCTACTGTAAGGACTTGCTTCATGAACTCGACTACAAACAACCCCAGTCTGAAAAACTACTGACTACTCTCTCTGACAAAACAAAATACGTTGTACACTACAAGACTCTAAAACTTTACTTACAACTTGGACTTGTACTGACCAAAATTCACAGAGCTCTAAGTTTTAAACAGTCTGCCTGGTTAGCCCAATTTATTAATTTTAATACAGAGAAAAGAAAATGTGCCAAAAATAACTTTGAAAAAGATTTTTTTAAATTAATGAATAATGCGACATATGGAAAGAGTTTGGAAAATGTAAGATCTAGGATAGACTTTAAACTTGTAAATAACGAAAAACAATTGGTCAAATGGACAGCTAGTCCCAGGCTTAAAACATTTTTCGCATACAATAAAGATATCGCGGGATTGGCTTTGAAAAAAACAAACAATTTTCCTAAACAGACCCATTTATGTTGGATTTACAGTATTAGAAATTTCAAAATCTATAATGTACAACTTTCACTACAACTGGGCAATTGCAAAGTATGGGAAAAACATAAAACTTTGTATGACTGACACAGACTCACTATTCTACAACGTATATACTCCCGACGTTTACGCAGATATGAAAAACGAATTACACCTTTTTGACACGTCCGACTATCCACCTAGCCACCAATGTTACAGTGTAGAAAACAAAAAAGCGTTAGGAAAATTTAAAGACGAACTAAACTCAAATCCGGCTAGGGAAATAATTGGCTTGAGAGCGAAATGCTACTCCGTTCTAAATTCTAATCTAGAGGAAAAGAAGGTAGCCAAAGGCGTCCCCCGAGTCGCGATAAAAAAACAATTAAAACACGAAATGTACAAAGACTGTTTGCTTAATCATTTGACAAAAACAACATCCGCTCTAAACATCCGTAGTGAAAAACATAAAATTTACACACAACACATTTCAAAATTATCACTTTCCCCCTTTGACGATAAAAGATACATCTTGGAAAACGGCATAGATACTTTGGCCTACGGTCACCATTTAATTAACAAAAAACGAGCTTTAGAACACGACCATGATTACACAACTAAAAAACTAAAACTAAAATAAAAACATACCTTACAAAAGCAAACTCATCCTACTCCATCCTCTACATGACTGTCCACCACACCCTATCCCCACCACATCCATCCTTATCACGCTAATGGCATCGATCCCACTACATCGTAACTTTGAACAGATTTTTGTACATAACTTTCAATGTATATGCAAAGTCTACAGGATTTGACTCACCAAATAGGTGAAATATCAGCTACATAAAAAATGTAAATTAAAAAGTATTCATTTTTGAACATACATTATTTCTGTACCATAACTCTTGGTGTGAGATGAATTAAGTCCGGGTGCTATGATCCGTTACGTACGTGACCATAGACCCATATGGTGACTGTGTGCCCTTTCCTACTGTAATGGTACGGTTAGTGGACCTGTATGAATGAAGGTGCTCCAGACCTGACCATGACAAGTGGAATATGGCTGTTAGACCTTATGATAAGGGTTAGATGGTGATTACATGAGGAGTGTGATTACGATCAACTCAGATTGAATGCCTCCGGAAGGGTTATGGGACATTGGGTCCTAGATGACAACGTCATCTAATGACGAATGTATGTTAAGTAAGGCTTTACAATTGGCAGGGAGGCAGTAAACTTTATTTATATTATTTTTATGGTCGACTGCCACCGTATAGAGCGAGGTTGGGGCTCTATACACCAAAAAAATCCAAATAAATTGTTAAACTTTACCTAAACCATTCCATTCTTCCACTATGAGTGTAAGAGAGCAGATAGCAAGGGAGCTACATGCTCCAGTTAGAAAAAAATTCCCTACTAGACCCGTAGAAGTTAAGGGCATACAAGACTTGTTCCAAGCTGACTTGGTCGAAATGATACCATACTCAAAGTTTAACAAGGGCTACAAGTACATTCTCACAGTAATTAACTGCTTTACCAAATACGCTTACGCAATACCAGTCAAGGACAAGTCTGGACAGGAAATCGTTAAAGCCATAACACCCGTATTAAAGTCCAATAAAATGAAACATTTACAAACAGATGCGGGTAAAGAATTCTACAACGTAGGATTCACAAAGCTAATGAAAACATATGGTATAAACCATTACTCGAGCTACAGTGATAAGAAGGCGTCCATCGTAGAGCGGTTCAACCGCAGTCTCAAAGCATTAATGTGGCGAAAGTTCACGGAGCAAGGTAAGTATCAATGGGTCAAGATACTACCTTCTTTGTTGGAAGAATACAACACAAGAAAACACAAAACTATTGGCATGGCTCCAAGTTATGTGAACAAAAGAAATGAAAACATAGTCAGAAAAAACATTAATAAAAATAGACAAAAATACAAGAAAGTGGATAAAAAGGTCCGTTTTAAAGTAGGCGACAAGGTGAGGATAAGTAAGTATAAAAAAGTCTTTGACAAAGGATACCTACCCAACTGGACTAACGAGATATTTACTGTGTACAAAGTCCAAACTACTATTCCTACAACCTACCTCCTCAAAGACCATACTGGTGACGTCATCAAAGGAAGTTTCTACGAAAAAGAGCTACAAAAATCCAAAACAGATGATGTATACCTGGTTGAAAAAGTACTTAGAAAAAAAGGAAACAAAGTATTAGTTAAATGGGTAGGATACGACGGTAAACACAATACATGGGTGAACAAGAAAGACTTGGTATAAATAAAGACTTCCCTTACACTTTCATTCATAACTCAACAATGCGTGTTATTGAACAGGACACAAAGCTACCTGTCGAAAACTTTGACATGTACACTATACACACAAGTAGTGATATTAAACACGGACCATTATTTCCATCCACTATAAGGTGCATAGTGGCTGGACCTAGTAATTGTGGTAAAACGAACGTTGTTTTCAACATGTTGTTCGATCCAAACGGATTAAGGTTCGAAAATGTTTACATTTTTTCAAAGTCCCTACATCAACCCAAGTATCAATTTTTAAAAAGTGTTTTACCCGAGGAAATTGGATACTTTATATTTGATGAAAATACTAAAGTCTTACCGCCTAAAGAAGCTAAAAATAACTCCATTATGATTTTTGACGACATTGCATGTGATAAACACGATAATATACGCAACTACTTTACCATGGGTCGACATAATAACATTGATTCCTTTTATATAGGACAAACCTATAGTAGGATACCCAAACAGTTGGTGAGAGATAATACAAACTTGATTATTTTATTCAAACAGGACGAAACAAATCTCAAACATGTTTACAATGATCATGTAAATACGGACATGACTTTTGAAAAGTTTCGAGAAATGTGCGCTTTAGCTTGGAAAGATAAGTACAGTTTTTTCTGTATTAGTAAGGATTGTGAATTGGATAAAGGGAGATACAGAGTTAGCTTTGACAAGTTTCTAGTCTCGTAATATAAATACGACCTACTTTAATTTTCAACAACAGTTAGTGACAAGCCTCTGTGTGGTCCACAACTAGAACAAACTCTTTGTAACATGTCGCAAAACAGTAAACATCAAACTCTTACGAGAAGAATTATACAGCTGCAAGATGCTGTCCGCCGCAAGTATCGTGCTTTCAAGTTGGGTAACATGTATACCGAACAAACATTAGAAAAACAGTACAAACCAATTTTAACTGAACTTAGAAACAAAGCAGATATAAAAAATGAACCAAAGGAGGAGCCTATGGACCTCAGTGTGGACGAGCAGGATAATTTTAAGCCAGACTACATGTCTACACCTAAAGGACCGTCATTTATTCAAGATACACAAGTGTTTGAAACATCGTCTCCCCCTCCACCCTCAGTTAGTCAATTAATACAAAGTCCCGCAAAGTTTCACGAGGCGTCACAGTACGTTTTAGAGACATTTAACGCGCCCATAACACAAAAATACATGTTAAAACTTTTAAAAGACGAAGCCGGTGTTAAGAATAAAATGGACAACATATACGGACCACATATAGACGGTGATAAATTAATGGTGGGTAATCAACTGCTTACATTCGACAACGAAGGAAACATTCACTTGAACAATGTACAGTACAGAGGAACCGAAGGCCTTTACGAATTATTATTTAAAAGGCAACCTGATGAAAAGGTATACACACAAGATGATTTAGACGCTTATAAAGATGTAATGATAAAAACGAATGCGCATAGAAAAGGTTATTTACCTCATAATCACATTAACCGACCGACAAAGTCCATAAAATATAAAACATAATTTCCGTATTATTCCCCAAACAAATGTACGGTAAAGGGCTAAAAGACTTTAGATCACGTGACATTTCCTATTGGGACAATCCAAACGAATTATGTGATAGATTAAAACTTATTATAGCTTCGACAGAGGCCGGAAATGCTAACCATAGGAACGAAATTCAAAACATAATCGAGGAATTAAAAGAAGCTAAAATTATATCAGGAGCTGGTAATAGCCGATACAAAGCATTAATCGCTTATGTGTAAACATGGATACTTATTTTGTGTATAAAAAGTATTTTCATACGTATATTTTCATCAGTTCGACTATGTCTGTAGACAAGTTTGGACGTGTTTTGCCCTCAGAGGGCAATGTAAGTGGTAAAGGACCGCAGGGTGAAGGTTTTAAACTAACACCTGAAGGAAACTATGATATTGAAAATAAACGAATGGTTAACGTCGGTGTGCCCGTGGCAGACAACGATGTTGTTACGAGAACATACCTTGAGGCTAACACAATGCCAAACTTACAAAACAGCTATTCTGCGCGTAACAAAAGAATAGAAAATTTAGCATCACCAAAGGAGCTCGGAGATGCCGTGAATTTAAAAACTATAGGTGAACAATGTGTACTGTACCAACAAAAAACAGTCAAACGTAGGAGATAGGCTTATAACAAGGGTAAAAGACCCTACAGGTCCGAATCATGCGGCGACCAAACGTTACGTAGATGCTGCCGTTCCTGTTAAAACTAGTAGTTATTGGAGTTTTGAAAAGCGACGTTTAGTTTCTGTAGCTGACCCACATGATAATCAAGATGCTGTAACCAAGTCATATCTACTGGAAAACTGTCCAAAGAAACGCAAGGATGACTGGGACTTTGATAATATGGGAATTAAATCTGTTAGAGATGCGAAAGAAATGGACGAGGCTGTAAACCTAAAAGTGTTAACCGAAGCAAAATCGCATATTTTGGAAATATTAGGTCAACAAACAACAACTATAGGTTCAGTGCTGACATCACTTAAAGATACGGTTAGTGCACTGGAGGGGCGGATTTATGAAAACAGCGCTAAATCTGAAAAACAACTTAGAAAATTCGGTCAGGTACTTTTTTCCCATATTCATGGTGCTAAAGGGCGGAGTACAGAAACACTGACCGCCGATAACTACATACACTGGACTGAAATTTTCGGTGAACAAGGTGAGGGGTAATATAAAGTGAAATATAGCTAAGTCCCTTCATTCTTCAAACTAACCTTCGTAAGAGACACATATAATGAAGAAGAAATCGTCACGTCGTGGAAGAGGACTTGTATCTAGTGCACTCGAAGGAATTGGAAGTTTAGCTGGAACAGCCTTAAACAGGGGTATTGATCTACTACCAGTGGAACTTCACCTGCCAGGATACAGTTACTGTGGGGGTGGCACCAAGTTAAAGAAGAGATTAGCTCGTGGTGATCAGGGAATAAACGGTCTGGACGAAGCCTGCAAGGCCCACGACATAGCCTACTCACAGTATTCAGACACAGCGCGGAGAGCGCAAGCTGACAGAGACTTGGTCCCGAACGAGCTTGGCAAAGGTTTAAGGCATCAGATTCGTCTGTGGTGTGAGAAAGCCGCAGCTTGGGTAGTTACAACAGCCATGAAGGCGAAAGCAAAGTTGGGTGGTTCTCATAAGAGAAAGAAGGGTGAGGGGTTGTATCTAAGACCCCTGGGTAGGTCGAGGTGTTAAGAATGCGCCTAAAAACAAAAAGAAATGCACTTGTAAGAAGAAAAAAAAAACTTCAAATTAGTCTACGTTCCCGGACACGCCCTATCAAACCACGAACTTGTTACCTACGCTAAAAAATTAAACATTCCACACTTTCGAGGTGTTTACATGAGGGACACACTTCCGAATAAACCTAGATTGAACGAAAAGCGCAATTATTAATTTGGACAGTATACAGGGGGAAGGAACACATTGGGTTTGTTATAAAAAGCTAGGTAACGAGGTTTTGTACTATGACAGTTTTGGTAACTTGCGTCCTCCTATGGAATTGATTATGTATTGGGGTCCCAGTGTTAATATAAAGTATAACAATGAAAGACAACAGGATTTTGACTCAGTACTTTGTGGGCACTTGTGTTTAGAGTTCCTCGTTGATAATGTTTTGCCTTAGTGGACAGAGTTCAACGCTAAGTTGTGACATATTTCCTTCGATCGATTTATCGACAGGTGATTGGGAAATTGGTTTGATCGATCTCACAACGTACAACTCAATACCGAATGTAGAAGAAAATGTGAACGACACATTCCACTACGGGGACACTGTAATGAAAATTCCGACTGGCTCCTACGAGATTAGCGATTTAGAGAATTACATTAACAATAACATAAAAACTGGTGTAAAATTCAGTTTAAAACCAAACAATAGTACTTTGAAAGTCGAAATTAATTGTAGCGAGCCCATTCACTTTGAAACAGGAAACAGCCTGGCTACCTTGCTCGGTTTTAATAAAACTGTATACGAAGCCAATAAAACTCACATGTCTGAGAATGAAGTTAACATTAACTCAGTAAATGTCGTTCGAGTCACATGTAACGTGACAAGAGGCTCGTATCAGAACGGTCAGGAAAGCCATATAATACACGAATTTTATCCGTCAGTTCCACCTGGCTACAAAATAATTGAAACGCCTCATAACGTGATATATTTACCTGTGAGTGTGCAAGCTTTGAATTACATTACTTGTGAGCTGAGAGATCAACAAGGGAAGTTGATAAACTTTAGAAACGAAACAATTTCGTTACGCTTACACTTAAGACGAAGCAATGGGATTAGTATTTAGGGAAACAACTGTGCCGAAACAGGTCATTAGACCTAAAACACTCGAGGTGTTAACATCGAGCAATACAAAGCTTTAAGGTCCTTAGGATTTAAAATAAAAGTAAAAAATGTTGGAAATTGAGGGAGAAGTCGAATACAGCGATGTTATTACAAGCTGTGAGTATCACACACACAAACCGTACGCCTCTTCAACTTACAAAAACAATGATGAAATACGTATCGCCGTCAGTCAACAGGACATTATTACTGCCCCGTTTGAAAGTTCTCTGCATATTTCTGGTAAAATTACAGCCAAAATGGTTGGCGGTGTAGTCGCAGACGTGTCTCTGATTAATAACGCTATGGCGTACTTGTTTGAAGATATTAGATACGAAATTTCTGGTATAACAGTGGACCGTACTAAAAACTTGGGTGTTGTATCAACTATTAAAAGTTTACTGTCACTTAGACAGAATGAAACAAATGCATTGGAAAATGCTTGTTGGTTCGGTCCAGAGTCATCAAAAAAAACAACCGAGTTTACTTTTGCCGTTCCATTAAAATTACTCTTTGGTTTCATGGAAGATTACAGGAAAATTATTGTAAATATAAAACAAGAATTGATTCTGCTGCGGTCAGCCAACAACACGGATGTGATGTTATCAGAGGATGCGCTATCACACACTCTGGAAATAACCGACTTGTACTGGCGTGTGCCACACTTGACTGTTTCCGATAGTTACAAAGAAAAACTTTTAAGACTCGTTAATAAAGACACACCGATTCATCTTCCCTTTAGGTCGTGGGAGTGTCACGAATATCCCACGCTCCCACAAACAAAGAGACATAATTGGACTGTAAAAACGTCATCGCAGATAGAGAAACCCCGCTATGTGATACTAGCGTTTCAAACTGATAGGAAAAATAACATAAAAAAGAACATGTCAGGTTTTGACCATTGTGATTTAATGGATATCAAGTTATACCTCAATTCAAGTTACTATCCCTACGACAATATCCGAGGTGATTGGAGTTTATTCTATGAAATGTACGCCAAATTTCAGTCTTCATACTACGGTGTTTCCAATTCACCCCATCATGGATTTGGATACTTTTAAATCGAAATGTCCAATCTTTGTAATTGACTGCTCCAAGCAGAATGATTCAATCAAGTCTGGACCTATCGATGTACGCATCGAATTTGAATTTAAAAATAATGTACCGGACAAGACTACAGCTTACTGTTTAATAATTCACGATGCACATTTAATGTACAATCTTTTAACAAGTACAGTAAGAACGGTTATGTAATAAAAGGGGAGGGGGGATAATA
The DNA here is from genome assembly GCA_035578905.1 of Stictocephala bisonia. Taxonomy (NCBI): domain Eukaryota; kingdom Metazoa; phylum Arthropoda; class Insecta; order Hemiptera; family Membracidae; genus Stictocephala; species Stictocephala bisonia. Next base: position 37,154 of record JAQJVL010004062.1, read on the forward strand.
TATAATAATCAAACTAAATTAATTTATTCAGTTGAGAGAATGGAGCCGTCAAGACAAAACCCACAGTAGTCATGTCGACACCGGCTGTGTGGTGGAGTTTCATGGGTTCAAAGACAATCGCAATAGATTTATCGTTAAAGAATTTGTCGTTGTGGGTCCTTTTGTAAATGTAAATATAGTTTTCAAGTCTCCTTATCCTGAAAGTAAGTTGAATAGCGCTGCTCGGAAAGCTAACAATTGGTGTGAGCGTAAGTTTCACAAAATACTTTGGGAGGAGGGATGTGTACCTTTTAACTTCAAACTAGTTCGTAGCTTACTAAAACCTTTTGATATAGTCTTTACCAAAGGGTTGGAGAAAAAAGTTATTTCTTTCCAAATTTCACGGGAATGTTCGGGAAATCGACGAGTCTTGGAAAGTTCCCGACATGTATACGTTTTTACCTTGTTGTATACCGCAACATGCTAGTGATGGCAAGTGTGCCTTAGTAAGTGCTCAGTTTTTACTACAAAAAGTTGCTTGCTTTTAAATGTGTGTAATTTTACTGTGAAAATTTTGATAACAATTGTTACTATCGTATCCATAGCTCTGTGTGAATGTGCGTCCTATGGCTGGCCTAAACTCCATAAGTCCAGGACATGAACTGTCGAGGTGAGGGCGGCCCAAATTCAATAAAAAATCGCCCGACTGTTCTCTAAGGCAGCCGTAAAACGCGTTAAGACCTGAGGCAGTCCTGCAGCTTGGGGCTGGGCTAATCCCCGTAAGACCTTGAGTCGCAGTCCGGGCCCTCGTAAGGTACGTGTATGATTGAATGTTACACTCTATGGCTGGCTTAAACTCTGTAAGTCCAGGGTGTGAGTAAGGGATATTTTAGTAACAAGAAAAATAAAAGCCCTTTATAAGTTTGTACGTCACATTGAAAGGCTTCTCCAAGTAAAGTGGCGGCTAGACTTATAGGGGATCCAAAAAAAGTATAAAAAAACACACAAAAATAATACTGGGAGGTAGCAATTTTGTTATGGAGTGGCTACCACCGTAGCTTGCGATGGTTGGGGCAAGTTACATTAAAGTAAGTGAGATAGGCCTACTGGGGAAACTCACTATAATAAAAAACGCGCCGAGATCCTACCTCTTGGGTGGTGTGGAAACTGGATCAGAGCACACGCTAGGACAGTAGTTACATAGTTTTGCCACCAGGTGCGCATTTGCACAGAGTAGCAAGTCCATGCGCATGCGTCACCCGCGCACAGCTGATGCCGCCAGGTCCGCTCCGATCGACGTTGCCGCTAGGGGCGCTGCGATCACGTCAGCCACATTGCATTTATTATAGTGTATATATGATTAGAGTAACAACGCGCATGCGCGACCGACCAGCAGACGACGCGTTAGCCAACGGTCGCCGGAAGTACCCGAAGGGAAAGACCGCCATCTTGGATCCGGTCGTCATCTTTTTACATTTATTATAGCGTATTTTATATAGTATAACAAGGGAAAGACCTCCATCTTGGCTGAGGGAATTTTGGGAGGGAATTTTCCCACGGGGTGTGAGTTGGCGCGGGATGGAAAAGACGTCATATTGGACAAAAAAGTGAATTTTATATAGTATAACATGGAAAAAGTTAGGTTAACAGTGAATTTTATATAGTATAACACGAAAAAAGTTAGTGTATTTTATATAGTATAACAAGGTAAACATTGAATTTTATATAGTATAACACGGAAAAAGTTAGGGTTAACAATGAATTTTATATAGTATAACAAGGTTAGCAGTGAATTTTATATAGTATGATGTGGGAATTTGGAGGGAAATTTGGGAATTTGAGGGAAATTTGAGGTTAGGAAAAGTGAGGTTAGGAAATTTGGTGGGAATTCGGGAATTTGGCGGGAAATTTGAGGTTAGGAAAAGTGAGGTTAGAAAATTTGGCGGGAAATGGGCGCCGCCATCTTGGAAAAGTCACGTGACCGCCGCCATCTTGAAAGTCCAAAGGTCAAAGTGAGTCTGGCTCTCTCCCTATTTCACTACTTACCTATATTACGGCTGTCAGAAATGTTCAGTTGCATAGTTGAAGGCCGTAATACTGGTACACCAAGTTTTTTCCATATTACTCTGTTATAGTACATCCAATTGTTGTGTAATTTGACCAATTAATAGTAAATTAATTGATTTGTAACCCTAAAATAGTTATATCCTCCCTCAATGTAGTTTATCTGGGCGTACTTGAGCTCTACATCTGTTTGGCTGCTTGGTTGTGAAAGAGGTTACGCAACTGTAAGTCTGCGTTGTTTACATTAGTACATTTCTTGTTTCCAATATAAAACAGTATTTCTCCCCATCGATTACTTTTTAATTCGCTTTAAATACTTTACTTAGAATAATATATATAAAAATTCCCTTTCTATTGGAATTCTTATACTTTAATTAATAATGTTGGTCTCATTCGTTTATTTTTAAATATTAAATAATTTATAGTGTGCACGGAACACACAACACACTTCTCACGTTATAGATTCACCTTTCAATTACAAGTCACCTGCATCTTTGAAAATTAACAGAGCTCAGGCGTGTTTACTTTATGAATGAACTGCATATAAATAATGGAATAAACATCTCAGAATGGGAAAAAGAAAATAAAAATAAATAGAATTACAAGATGATAAGCAATGTCATTTGGTATAATTTAACTAATAATATTATAATGAGATCTTCATATTATATAAAGCAAGATAATTTCTCACTCCTCATTTTTTACAATAACTAATAACAAGGAAAAACTATTTAGTAATGATATACGTGTGTAGTGATTTATTTTGGTAGGACCATTTAAAATAATGTTAATTAAATTTAACAACTAAGACTGAGTAAAGACAGTAAAATTGAGCTGGTTGCAGAGTGACAATATACATAATCTTTATCAGTAGCCAGTAAGCACACAAAGATAAGACCGTTTACATCTCCAGTTTTAAGTTACTGTCATTAAAATGCATCATAAAATATTACATGTTCAACAGTCTTTTGCAAAAGCAGCATAACATAGAATTCAGTCTTTAAAATTTGTTAAGAAAAAGATATCTCTAGACCTAATTTTTCAATTGTAATTTTACTTGACACTGACACGATTAGCTAAGAAAATAATTGTCATCATCCATTTTGATGATGATAATTAATTTTAAAACTTTATCTAAAAAATCTTTTAATTTATAAAAAAGTTTTGACCTGTACAATTTTAGATTTAAAAAAAAATCTTGAAAGACGGCATTTTAATTTTTCTCTTGGTCGATGACGTCAGATTAAGTCGTACAGAGAATACTTTACTGAAGCTGTTTTAATCAAACAAATTATTAAACGTTATTTTAGGTTAGGTTTTAAGGGTACTAGGCCAGGAATAGTTTCTTGGAGAGATAGGATATCAGCAAACTTACCTTAGAAGACAAGTTCACTAACACCAGAGTAGTAGTAACATACACAAAAGAAACACAAAGAAAGTGCCAGTGGCACAGACAATTTGTGTTTCTTTTGTGTATGTTACTACTACTCTGGTGTTAGTGAACTTGTCTTCTAAGGTAAGTTTGCTGATGTCCTATTCTCCAAAATACTAATAAATGTTATTTTTACTAATTTAGGGAATTACATTTACATTATTACAAATCCAACAGAAAGAAGTAAAAATAAGGAGAGATTATTTGAACAAAAATCAGCAAATAAAATAATTGTAAGACTTCAAACCACAAACGAAGCTCTTTGATTTGTTACAATAAATAAGGGAGGAATGTACAAAAACACACAATTCTTGTTACTACACAAGAGAGACGAGTCTCCCACTGCTTGTTACAAAGAAAACATCAAATAGACAAACTGTGTGGTTAACATAATGGGACAAACAAAGATGTGTTGTAATACAATCCACATGTGGCTCACACTTCATGCAGCTTATCTGAAAAACTGTATTATGAATTCTGATGTCAAACAAATAAAATAGCATAAAACAAATAAGTGTAATATTATGGCGATCCATTTAGTTAAACCACATGTATCATCCTCAGACCTGAGAGACTCACAAAGTACCAATCTTCACATAATCAATATAGTTTTTAACCAACTAGGTGCTAAAAATATTGCAATTTGACGTTGCAATTACAATTTGATTGAGACTGAGCAAGATGCATTCTAACACTAAAGATAACACAGCAAGTGAGCGCGGGTGATCCAAAGAGATGCAAAACTAATGCACTGAAAACCATTCCGTCAAACCCAGCAGCCAGATATTGTGGCTACAACCATTCTGTTCAATCAAGGGATGAACTACTGATCTCACATTAGCTCATCCACTAATCTCACTCCTCCAGCTCCAGACAATCATAACAAGATACAGACCAGTCTTAACTGTGAGTATCAGTCCAAAATTCCAGTAAACATTTCAACTCATTACACTTAAATTTATGTTTCAAATCACAATTTATAATGTAAATAATAAATTAAACAATAAATTCATATTTTGTAATTTCAAAATTAACATTAAAAATAAGTCAATTCCTATTGTATCAATCAGCCCAAATATTAACTGCATTGATATTTCTTTATTTTATTATATTTTTACAAAAATGTAACTATCTTTTTATACTTACCTATAGTAAATGAAACAATCTGAGCCCCAGGAGCCACACCATTCTGTTCTGGAGCATCGGGAAAGTTATGCGGCTGCTATACAAGCTACATGAGTGCCATGAGTTGCTAAACAAAAGTAAAATTATTCTTAGAGACTTAACCCTTTGTGGACTGAATGACTATACGTTGTCATTTATGTTTTTTCACTTAAGGACCGAAATGACAAAATATGGTCATTACTAAATTTCACATTGAGGACCGAATGACGATATCGTCATTCGAAGTTTGTTACATATAACATCCAATTACCGCTTACTATAACTTGTACTATGTTTGGGATAGTATGCCGATGTTCGAGAATGCTTTTTTTAACCTCTGGAACCAGCTGTTGGAATATAACGTCAATGAAAAGAAACTCACAATAATAGACAGAGAGCTAATTTTAACAGACGAATCTGACAGTACTTACAAAATATTTCATGTTATATTTTTTTAAATTTTCAATCCAATTGTTATAATCTTTTCTGTGTTTGTAGGTGAATAAGTTTAGAATTCGATAAAAACAGTTTTCAACATGTAAAATATATTTTGTTTACGAGCAGTAAGCGTACAAAAAAGAAAAGATTTTTTACTAAACAAAGTACACTTTTTATTGACAAAATATAGATATTTAAAAATTATAAGATGACTTTTTGGACATTTATTCTGATAAAGTACTCAATTACAAACATTCTGGTCAAAGAAGTACCCTTGTACCTTTATTAGAACAGACGTTAAAATTAAATGTATAAAGACGCGTTTCTCCAAAATTTTAGCCTAAATATATTAGATGTCGCACTTGAAGTGAGGAAAAAAAGTTACCACTTTATTTGTCGGTCCTCAAAGGGTTAAAATTATAAACACTGTTCGATCAAACTAACTCTTGCACTCATGGTAATTTTTGTCAGTTTGTCCCCTCAACAAGAATTATTCTGGTAAATAAAAGTGTATTTTTCTTTTTAAAATGTTAGGCCTAGTCTACATCACTTTAACCAAACATTCTAAAGCTAGATATCAAATTTAACTTACACTTTGGCCTACTTTCATTTCACATGATTAATTATATGAGAAATTATGTTAATCTTACATCATTAGAAATGTTTCAACGATAAAAAAACAACATTTTGGCACAAACACGTTTCAATATGGGTTATGAAGAAGGAGAAAAAATACCTTAAAATAACATGAAACTGTTTGTATGTCTGCTGCACATTATCAGCATCTATTAACACGTTGAGTGCTGACGACCCGGTTCCGGGTCCCGCGGTGGCCGAGCGCCGAGTGCGCATGCCCCGGATCCGTGTCGCGCTGCAATGTTCTCTTTATACTAGGCAGTGTGAGCTCAGCTCTTGTGGAGGGAGGACTGTATGTTGCACGCTCCTTCAGTGCAACACGTGCTATATTTTTGTGTTCGTCGTTTCCCGCCTAGCGATTTTTTGAGTTTTCTTATACACGTTATTGTTTTTATAGTATTTAGTGAGTAGTTGCTCATATTATATTTGTATATAGTTTATTTTTATTAGTGTTTTATATAGCTTATTATCATTTAGTGAAGTAATAGTGTTAATTTAAATAAAAATGGCTGATCGTAATGAAAGTGATGATGACCTTGGAAGTGACCGGAATGAGGATACTGAAACTGAAAGTGAAAACAGCGATGATGATGATGATATTGCTATTTTACCTCCAGTATGGAGTAACAACACCATAGGCCCCAGAAGAATACCTTTTTTGAAGGAAAATAAACTTTTAGTGCCAATACCTGGTGACAATAGGCCCATAGATTGGTTCAACTTATTAGTTGACGATAATTTCTTGCAATTCACTTGCAACGAAACAAATAAATATGCCCTTGAAGTTTTCTGTTGCCCTGGGACTGGTGAAGGTTCCAGAATAACAAGATGGAAGGACATTACTGTGCCAGAGCTTAAGGTTTTTTTTGGGAATCCTTCTACACACTGGCACAATTCGCCTAAATAGGCTTCAAGATTATTGGAAAACCAATAGGTTTTTCAATATGCCTTTATTAGAAGCCACATGAGTTGTGATCGGTTTTTACTGATTCTACGTTGTATCCATTTCTCACCACCAGATCAACAAACTACAACTAGGACAGATAAAATACAGAAGGTGGTTGACTATTTCAATACCAAGATGAGTTCAATTTACTATCCTGGCAAACAGCTCTCCATCGACGAAGCAATGGTGCTCTGGCGTGGCCGTTTAGTGTTCCGCCAGTTCATAAAGAACAAGCGCCATAAATATGGCATAAAACTGTATTGTGTAAATGAACCTGAAGGTCTTACTGTGAAATTCAAAATTTATGGTGGTGGAGGAGACGAGCTAAGTGGGCCAGGCCATACATCAAAAGTTGCATTTTACCTGATGCAAGAGATGCTTGGGAACGGCCATTGCCTTGTACATGGATAATTTTTACAATTCTTTCTCTTTGGCCTCCCAGCTACTGGCAAATAACACCTATTGCACAGGAAACTCTTCAGCCAGGTCGAAAAATGAATCCAGCAACAGTAGTTTCAAAACAACTCAAGAAAGGAGAGTCAATCGTGCAGTACGCAGAAGGTGTATCTGTAGGAAAGTGGAGGGACAAACGAGTTGTTATGTACATTACTACAGAGCATGAAAATGAATTTGTGACCATTAGCAATAAGAGAGGTCAGGAACGGTTGAAACCTCTCCCTATAGTGCAATATAATGCTCACATGAAGGGGGTAGACAGGACGGACCAAATGATGGCCTATTACCTCTGTGAGCGTAAAATGCTTAGGTGGTACAAGAAAATCTTCATTCATGTGCTGCAAATGCTCCTTATAAATTCGTACCATCTCTATAATATGAACAATGTTTCAATAAATAGATCTAAAAAAACTCTGTATGATTTTCGGATGGAAATCTTGGACTCTCTCCTTCATCCACCAGTTCAACAGCTGCCCCCGAACTCCATCCACAAGAGACCCTGTTCACCGCCTTGTAAAGAACGATGAACGGGATGTGAAAGGAGGAACAAAAAGAAAAAAGTGTAGAGTGTGTTACCGGGATGGTAAAAATAAGCAATCTACATTTGTATGTTCTGGCTGTCCAGACAGACCAGGACTCTGCCCAGTGGAATGTTTCGACAAGTTCCACATGAACAGAACAATGTAAACAGGAACAAATATTATTGGAAGGCGTTGTAAATATTGTAAATATATAACAATTAGTTTTTAGTGAAATATAAAGTGTTTGTGACATCGTTTGGGTGCATTTTGAAAATGTTGCCATACATTTGCCTTCTTGGCGCATCCCCAGGAGCTGACGACCCGGATCCGACCCATGGATTTTTACTGACAGGGAGAATGAACAATAAACCATCCCACCGACTTCCTGATCTCAAATTAGCATCTGAAAACACTAATGGTGAGTAGTTTTTTTGTTTTTAACTTTCAGATATAGACGTGGTATAGGTTTAACATGTATAGCAGTCAACATGTTAAAAATTGAAAACCAACTAAATTAACTAAACCTGTGTCAATCTTATTGAGACCAAATAAGAAAGTATTTCTCAAAAAAACCATTTTTCAAAACAGCCCCTCGACGTTTTATTTATTCTATAAGAGTAACATTGGTATAACTTTAATTTAATAATTTATTTCGACAGCTGATACAAAAAACATAAACATGATACAAAACTTGGCTAATTTGGTTTTTATTGCGCAATTTGTCTAAGGTAATTTCTAAGGCACATTCTAGATTTGTACTACTGTAAGTTTATACCTTGATAAACCATTGCTCATTAATTTTATTTTAGACTCAAACTACCAATGTCTAACAGAACTAGAACAAAAGTCAGTTTTTTTTTTAATAATTTCGAGTCATATTTAACCATATGTAAGTCCATGTATTGAGAACACACATGTAATTGATCAAACAGAGCCCAATACCACCTTCAATTAAGTTTTTCACATTATACTAACATTGACGAAAATGTGTTTTTTTCTTTTTTTCAGAACATTCATTCATTTTCTCTAAGTCAAATATCAAAGTTTAAATTCCTACAATACTTTAGTATCATTATATGTACATATTGTGCAAAAATCAGATTTTTAAATCATGTCCCACCAGAAATATTTTTTTTTATTACAAAAATTTATAAAAAATTAAGGAAAACTGTTTTAAGGCTAAAACTCTATTTTATATTAGTAAGCTATACCATCTTACTAAACAAAAAATTTTAACTATTATAAATCACCCCTTCTTTGTTTTGTAAGCATCCAAAAAGTGAGGATTGCCAATTTTTAACACCAAACATAATAACTTTATTAGCCATAGGCTATTTATGGAATAAAACTCTGCATTTACAGCTATAAAAAACAAATATTGTAGAAGAAAATTTTTTGAAAAAAAAATGGTGTTGGTTTGAAAGCTAAAGCATAATCCAATCCAGAGATAATCAATTTAACGCTAATGTCTGCAAAGCCAAAAATAAAAAAAATTAGCCACCAAGCATAAACGGTGAAAGATAAAATTCTTTAGAAATTTTGCTTGAACCTTTTATGAGTATGGTAAAAAACATATAAAAAATTAAAATATTTAAAAATGGTCAAGCAACCATCATTAGATTACGTAATTCAATTGATTCCAATTTCCACATAATAATGTAATATATTCTAATCTGAATGACAATAAAACTAACTTTAAAAAAATACAAGATGTGTTACAGATAGGATAGGAAAGAGAGAATATACAAGTAAGCGCTCAATGCCCAGAAAGGATTTTATCAACATATTTTGTTAAATTTCAGTGACATTTAGTAAAAAGTCAGTCAAAGTAATTGAGAAAATCTGTTTTGTTTTTGATATAGCAAAGCAGGCTTACGACTTTTGGAAAGTCCTTTAGATACGTCTTTTGAGCGTCCAAACATATAAAACATGTGGAAATATTTCACAAGGTCACTGGTCACATTGTCAGTCCACATAGTAAAAGGCGGAAGAACCTATTACCATTGTATGTGTAAGGGTGGGCAGGTGGGTCATTACAATAATATGTATTTAGGTGGGTGGGTTAGATTTAAATGGAGCTAGGAATAGTGTTGACATATCAGTCTAGCTAAATATTACTTGTTTTTTATCTACTAAATACCGGCCTGAATTGAAAATTTAGTAAATTATCTGATATTTAGATTTAGAGGTTTCCCTCTTGATTTAGTGAACCACAGGTGGATTGGTTCACAGTGTCTGAGCTGTGAATAGTTACAGTTTGTAAGAAGGGATTGCACTGTTTTTTTAGCTATAAAATCGATAAAAATCAGGCGTCTGGTGGTTGGTAGCATATTCAACAATGGGGTTATCTCTGAAGCCTGTTTCAACATATTTTCTATGGCCATTCATTATAGTTCTAATGTTATTAGTGGATAGGTATTGGAACTAATGGCAAAATATTAAAATATTCATTAAAACAAAAACAATAACTCCAATGCATTACAGGTGAACAGACCACTATAGTGCTAAACTATTAGAGAAAATCTCTTGCATATACACATATAAATCAGATCTACCAATATTCTTGTGTCACAAAACAAAGACTACAAACAATACACTTTCATAAGCAATTTTTATAATTTTAAATTATTAAGTTAAATATAATACCTAATTAAAACTAAATACAAACAAACAGATGGTACAATTTATAAAGGATCGTGAAAAATACAGGAAGGCAGGATACAAATGGTAAACAAGAAGAGCAACAGGAGAATTGACGGCAAATTGAAAGTTGGATTATGGGGCAGTAGGAATTAATGTAAAAGGAGATGTAGCATCAGGAAATTTATCAGAGAAAACAAATCAACCTAAACAAACAGAAGAAACTAATACAAGATAGAACCAAATTAATTTTTAATGCCACTTGCACCTTTTTTAGGCAGCAGAGAGACAGATTGAATTTTATATGAATATTTAATACACTTTTATAAATTTGACAGTATTAAAGAACATTTTAAGGCCATTGAAAAGTATGTTTATAAAATCTTTTGAGAAATCTTATAAAATTTCACACTGTGCGTTTGAAAACAGAAATTATCACACACACACACACAAATATATATATATATATATATATATATATATATATATATATATATATATATATATATATATATATATGAACATTCTCAGAAAGTTGTCAGTAAATTATAATTTATCATTTCTTTTAGAATGAGTTAACTAGGTTTTCCTGATTGCCTTCATGATTAGTCATAAGGTAGAGTTCTTAAACAAAATAATTTTTGTAAAATTATCTTATTAGTATGACATTTTATTTTATTATTTCTGATTCAATATAATAATATGTTCAGCACAAATTAAATATAGGGTAATTAATTTTTAAACATGATTAAGATTATTTTTTTTTACTTTGCAAGAAGAGCTGTCATCCTTCAGTTGTTAAACATTGTAATTGATGTAGCAGACTGAAAAAACAATAGAGATACTTTTAAGCAGATTATATTTTGAAAGTAATAAACTGTTAAAAATCATGTTCAAATTCCTTAAATCAGGCATAAGGAATACTGGTGCTTACTATTTCTGAAATATTTAATATATAAGTGTTCCTCTCTTGTTTGTACAGATAAGTTTCACTATTAGTAAGGCGATTTAATAAGTTGTAATCATAAAACTTACAGCATACACCAACAACTTCCAACAGGTTTCCATCATCATGAACATTAACGGAATAATACAAGCTGTCAGAGGGTGACACTGCTACAAAGTCTCTTGTTACACAATACTCTCCAAGAAGTTTGCATGACTCAAGATCGCCTTTTTCCGAAGTATCCAGGCAAGCACTACAAGTTACACCATCAAAAAATATTGAATAGGAAAGCATATAGCGACACCAGGTAAAGAATCAATATAATATGAAAGCCAACTAGCCTGAAAAGTAATCCTAAGAAAATACAAGAGGAATAGAACATTAATAATTAATATACTAATTTTTGACCCCACTGGCATCTTTATCAGTAGTTGAATATGTCACTATATGAGTCGAGAAGAGAGAGATTATTCACCAGGGTAAACAAAGTTTTACAACACAGGCTACATGTTTGCTGATAGTTGAAGTATTGAATAAATGTCTAGATGGTTAAGCATTGAGAGGGTCATAGGATTTTGTTATTCAACGCTTCATGATTCCACTCTTCTGAGTCTGTAGCCATAAATGGTTAAGAGGAAATTGAACTATTTTTCGACTATGAATTCACATAAAAATTAAAGTTCAGCCAGTATTTCACTAAGCAGCTGAAAAAGATGTTACTAAATTAAAACTATGCGTTTCATTGTTAGTAAACAACCTTCAAACTGGCGTACACATAATTTCTGTGCCAGCTGTAGCTGGATCAGCATAAGCTGTTAGTAATTTCAAACTACCATGATAAGAATCCTAAATATTTGGGTAAAGTGTTTAATATTTTTGGAAATGCTATTGAATGTTTTGAAACTCGCAAAAGAAAATATCACATTATTGACTAAATTATTAAAAAACGTGTTTTGTGATGTAACAATCTTAACCAAAATAATACAATTTAGCTTCAGGTTAAGTTCATACACAAGAAGTTATTTACTTGTGCTTTGCTATGGAAAAACATATTTAAACAGTAATATTTAAATGTTGTTAAAATAAATGTTAAATTAGGGGTCTCCCCTGTACAATTTGCGTGCCCACCCTATCAATTAGAATTTCAACTAAACCGAACATAAGAAATAAGCAAGGTTTACACCAACATGAACATTATAGACATAAGAAGATTTTATATGTACTGATAAAAACTCTGTAGTGTTGGAGGGTAAACTGTAATTTATATTCTAAAAGAATAAAATGTAATTGGCTAGTATTATTCCTTTAGATGATGATCATTTAAAAAATTAATTTATAAATTAAAATGTGAGTACAGAACATAGTTATTTTTATGCCGAAGAATGAAAATACTAAAACTTTTAAGATTAGCTTTTTGATCGTTTCTCACTTGTTGAATAGTTACATAAATATTTTATCATTTGAATCTACAGGCTAAAGGCTAATTACTGAAAATGTGTTGGAAATGAAAACATTGCTTTTATGCAAAATAATTTAGTAATGGATACGATTAAATAAGTGTATGATAATTAGTTCAAGTGAAATTGTTCTTCAGAAATAAAAGAATTGTTAGTTTGGATTTCAAATTTTTTATCATATGAGATTCTTTCTCATGAATAATATAAAAATAAAATAAATAACAATACACTACATAAAACTGAACTTAAAAATATGCATCTAAAATAGACATATAGGTCGTAAAGCATTAAAAATAAAAACTATATTACAACTGTTTCTACAGAAATAAACCTGGCAGACTGCTTAATATTTCTTTTGACTCTATTTTAAAATCCTTAATCACCTATATTCTCAACAAAAAA